>JAULBR010000020.1:0-28165 GCA_032355825.1 Melanodrymia aurantiaca
GAATGACAGCAAGGGGTCTTTTATGTGCACTTTCCCATAGACAGGATAGCACACACCACGCAATTTGATAAACCAGTCGTGGATCACTGGCTGGAACGGAAACTAGCATTGTGAATGATGTCAGAACACATAACTGACAGTGCCTTTGTACTGTCTCACCATGCACCCGGTCTCCCGCAATGTTGAACATGCCTCACCATGCAGCACTGAACTACATGTATCAGTGTATAATCCTCAACACGCCATCAGTCTCTAGCTCAACCCGTACTCTTTATCTAAACACAACACACACCCGTATTTGATCATATAACAAAACTCAAGTTATTATAGTTTATACATTCTTTTGAACTTTCAGAAAGCAGATAAAAATCATTAACATTGCAATATTATGCAAAAAAAAATGTCTTTACACTAATGCATTGATCCCATTTTACTTCTGTACATAAAAGTCTCAATTATGTAATCATTTGTTTATCTGAAAATTTCAGATTATGTTCTCAGATCATAAGAAGCTTTTCTGATTGGAACTGACAAGGAGCGGTCTAATTAGCACAAATTACCTCCCTTGTGCTAGTTCTCATGTCCTCAGGGTAACCGCAATGAGTAGGTAATCTAGATAAAGATTTAACCTTTGAAGTCAGAAATAGTCTGCAAACAACTTAGTTAATTCTTAATGAGACATGTATAGGCTTGAATTGTCTGGGTTTTTTTTCATCCTTTTTTATTTGAAAGCAGCTACCGTAATTAAGTATTTTTTTATTACCATTTCATTTGTTAAATTATAAAAGTTTGCAAATATAAATTGTATTATTGTAAATGTTTTGCCATAAAGAGATGTCATTGATTAGGTACATGCCTTATCATAATTATACACACATGCACACACCCATACATACACAAACACACACATACATACACAAACACACAGGAACACACATGGGCAGACATAACGCAATGGATATTTCACTAAATATTTACGTATAGAAATGTCATATTATATACATTAAGCATGGGGACAAATAATTTATTGATAACAACTGAAATTTAAAGAAGATGATTGCCTTAAATCGAATAAAAATGAAAGCAATTAACAGAGATTGGTTTTTATTGGAACAATTAATGCAGCAATGCATATTAAAATCATTTTGCATGTGCTTTAATGCACTTGTCTCTCTATAAAAGCAACCATTCTTTTCTTTTCCTTCCTTTCTTCAATATGCCACGATTAATTAATGTTGAGAGAAATGAAGTCATTGTAATAATCAACACCGGAAGAAGAAATGCAACCATTGCATGACAGTTTCAAGTTCATCAATCAACAATAAAAAACTGTATCATTGACTCTCATACACAATATTTAACATATCTAAATTTTCATTTGCTATATATCAATTGCATTCATATTGCGTTACTTATGCTTGCATCTCAGTATATAATTATATAAATCAATATTTGTCCCCGGGCAATGTTTACAAGGCCTGATTTACCTCATTATTTTGACAATCATTAAAAATGTCTTAAAACAACAATCGCTTTGAAACCATCATTAATAAAATATTTCAGAATAATTGAGGCTTATAATCCAATGTTTCTATACTAGCAGAACAGTTGAATAATACAATTATTTGCATGTTAATTTTTTTTTGGATCCTAATAAGACCTTTGATATTTTCTAACAATGAAATATACCCATGAAACATATATCAATTAATAAAAATAAAATGTAGGTATTTATCTTGGTTACCGGTTAATTTTATCATCTAATATTTAGTAATGACTATCTTTGCTCCAGTTTTCTTTGATATTTCGGGGAATAAAATTATTTGGTAAAAACAACAAGAATTTTTTTTTAAAGAAAGGCCTACCAGCCCAATACTAATAAATATCGGCATATCGCCCTAAATACACCTTCTACTTTTACCGTGTCTCACAGATTTGCCTGGTAACATGTATTAAACTTAACTTCGCCACTATGATACCAAACAAGATGGACACAAAAATATGACATCTCATGGTTGTCAAAGAAGGGACAGGTTTTCATAAATTTCTCTTTTTTTTTCCATGTATAAATATTTTATATTGTATATATATTCAATGGTCCACCCCACCATTTCTAAATTGGCCCTCTCAGTTCAAATTTCTCTCCACTAGGTCTGCATGTTGATTGTCATAAACACTCTTGACAAACTTCACAAATAGGCTGCCATACAGGACTATATGGGATGATCCCACAGGCTAACAATACATTAACTGGGCTAATGTAAGATTTCATAAGCAGATTTATTTTTTCTTCACATCTCTACCACTCGAGACAAATTGCCTGAAGTAAGTCTCTAATTAAGACCGACTCAGTATTATATCTTTTCGGTAGGTATTGAACCGCCCACAAGTTATACACCTAGCTAATACGTCCGGCACATTATAAAACAACCAAACTCTTCAAATGAATCCAAGACGACTAACAAAAGACTAAAAGTAGCAAAACACAATATACCGAATCAAACAATGTGTTGTCACAGCGGTAACCTGGAGGATGGGGAACAGTCAGTTTTATCAATTAGAGTGACCTGCCCTTGATGTGGTAAGTTAATTAAAGGGTGACTATTGTGAGGGTATTTATGAACGTGGACGAGACATTCCTGTGCTATTATCTCCATGAAGCACGCACACATCTGTTGAGTAGAATAACAACAAGGGCTTATGACTCAACCTGAAGGACTGCAATAAGATCACCATCATCGTGATTATTATTCAAACCTGCTTATTACAATATTGAGACGATGACTCAAAGTAAAGTACTACAATGAACCAACCACATGTGACCGCCATTAATGCAGGAATCTGTATTAAAAAACCAAACAATTCTACATTGATTTAAAACTCAATTCAAAATTCAATTTGATCTGACTTTTCGTTTTAAAACCATGATTTAAAGACCAAGCTGTCAGCATTGGGTTCACGTTTCGGTGCAAGATTATATATTCAATGAAACCTGAATGATTGGCCACCTCTATTATGTTCTTCCATATTATCTAATGTTGTGCATATAACCCATTCAAAGCATATATTTTAACAGCCACTTGTTATTGCCTTGAATTGCTTCTTATAGACAGGTCTCACTTTACTGTTATTAGTTCAGGTCTTAATCACCATTTAATTGACACTTGACTAATTAATCATGTACTCTCCAATCACGACAAGCACTAATCAATTATAGGGTCATTATAGTATATCATTATAAAGCAGAATGATTTGTAACATAGAATAGACTGAAGTGCATGATGTGGGGGAGTGGGGGAGTGGGGGAGTGGGGAAGGAGAAGATGTGTTACTCATACAGATCTCTTATGGTTTAAGAAAATACTAATGTTTGTGTGATATTTGGTAAAACAAATTTATGATAATAGAGTACCAGTACATGTATTATGTTCACTAAATTCTGAAATAGAATGCATTTTAGTATTTACACTTTGACGGCTGGTAAACTCCTATTTATAAACATCATGTCACATGCAGGCATTATGGTTTATGCTATGTGACAAATCAGTAACCAAGTCGACTACACAGTCTTTGTAATATCTGAGAAGATCTTCTAACTCATCACGTAGAGCAGCGTGATCAGGTAATTTAGTTCAAACCAACCTACAGAATGCAATCTCACTTTTTGATGCAGTAATTAGGGCTGTGACCCAGTAATAATAGTTGCTAACAAAGCCCTGACCTTCATCATCAGATGTTGGTTACCAGCCTAATGTACACTGGTCTCCCTAATTTCATCCACTTCCATTCCCTTCCAGTCTTTTGTCAAGCCTGAACTCATCAAATTGACAATTTACAAACGACAATGCCATTGCTCCCTCATGGGCACAAAATGTTGCAAAACACTCAACTATCAATTTCAGCATCAAATTTCAATACAATAAAAGAAAAAGTTGTAATAGAAAAATCCAAAACTAAGGACTGAACACCTTAACAACTGCCATCACGAAAAGAATGACAAAACGCGATAGGTCAGTCAGCCATGCAAATTCTTCTGTGATACGATTTTCGGAAATAATTTACCAAATTGGGACATTCTGCCTGTTTGGCCAAGAGTGAAGCTAAATCAATGAGAAGTGATTAATATTTCAGTAACATGCTGAGTGTGTATCGTAAGTGACTCTACTGTCTACATTAGTGAGCCTTATAGTATCTAGCTGACTCACTAGACTTGTGTTTTAGCAATGGAGAAATTGCACGGGATCGCTACGGCACAGAAAGGGATCTGATTGGTGTGGAAATTGACAAAAGTGTTTCCTGTGAAACGCATCCGGAAAATGATGTCATGTGATCAATTAATGTTGTGATCAGTAATTTGCGCAGAACAATTTCCCATAATTATTTTAAATGCTGATATCAACGGTGGCACACAGCAGAACGTGTAATGTAGAATGTGTATTTTAAATTTGGATATGTCTTTATGTTATTAATTATCGGTCTCCATGGTGTAGTGGTTAGACCACCGGGCTCAAGAATGATAGGTACAGTTAGAATCCCGGTACAGTTAGAATCCCGCTAATCATATACATGTATGGGATTATTTATTGCAGTACCGACTCCAAACCTAGTGAGTACTTTACAAGTCTTAATGAGTAGGTGTTTACCACATACATCAACCAGTGTCCTGCTAGTCATAGTATGTACTGTCCTACCTATGGGAGAGTGTATATTAAAGACCACTTGCTGTTTAGTAATAAGCAGGTTTCCTGTCTCTGACAGTAACACTAACTTCTGTCCATGACAGACATGCTTCAACATCAATGGGATATAAACATGTAAATAAGTTGTAACAAACTGGCCAACATTATGTTATGCAACACAATTATATAACTATGGCTTACCTTTGTAAGTAGCCAAATTAGTCAATAGCTGGAGGTTTTTAACTTTAGCTACAAATTTTGGCAATTGGTTAACAATAATTTTTATAATAGACATCTTTCTAAACATTTTCCTCAAAAAAACCCACAATCTTGGGAAAATTGGCTAAAACAAAATTCTTGCCCCAAGTGAGCCAACAGAAATCTTTCATTGTCAGATAGAACGTGTACTGGTATTTAGAAATGGATATGTCTATTGCCGATTCCATTCCACACACTGAAATCATGTTAGTTATCATACATGTACATGTAGGTGTGAGAAATCCTCTACCACAATAATTTAGTCTATTCATACACAAACGCAGCAAGATTTCTTTAATACCTATTGTCTGATAAGCATGTCAATATAAACCACAAGCGTTGATATAAACCTGCTTTAGCAATGGCTGTGATGAGAACTAGCCTTGGTAGAGAAGTCTGCAGATTGGAATCAATCCAACAAACTCTCATGCATGTCCTTCACATCCTCCGCTATCTCCTCTCTCTATCTCCGCTAATGTTTCTCCAAGAAATGGCTCATTTTAAAAATAAGAGCCCGATGTTCTTAAGTGTCTTCTATTATTGTAAAAACATCACAAGTCATTACGAAACGCCGTCATGCGGTGGCCGACAGTGTTGGTGTAGTCGAGTGACAAGTGCAGTCTTCCATTCAGGCAACGACAATTGTGACGATTCCCAGAAACAACACACACACAAATATCAATAGGTGTCGATCAATATTTTCCGTTTAACACTAAACTTTTTTTTACAGCCTTCAGAATAAAACACTGCATTTTGTTACATGGTCATTGATTTGTAGATGACAATGCGGACAAATTTTCATTGATTAACTCTTAAAACAACTTCTTCAAGTCCTGCGACAAGTAATGAATCCAGTCACACACACAATTCTCATACATGCATAATGATTATTAAATTAAGTCTTATTTTCCCAAAACACAGTTTTGTCTAAGACATTTGCACATGCCAATCATACAAGAGAAGCGGACATTAAAGTAATATAGTTAAAACAACATTTCAACCATTTATAATCTCACAAGACATGTTCAGATATCTATATTCAGCCATGTCACATAATGTCTGTGTGGCATATAAGTAAACACTTATTTACATTGAACTCCCTCCATAAACAATCTGCATTAATTTTTAATTACAGGGTGCTTTTTATTCATAAACAATTAGACTTGTCATCATTGACATCATTATTGTTCCCAAGTACTATATATGCTGATAAAACCATCGATTTGCTCTACAAAATAATACAAATGGTCAGCAGTGTAGACTACAGTTCCAGCAGTGTCCAGAATTTAGTTAATTCTCTTCACTTATACACCACATTTGCTCTGTGATAGATTAAAGGGAATCGGTCATTGATTGTGATGCCAACATTTCTGCTCTGTTACACCTGCAGACAACTACATGTATGCACATCCATGTTTTTGGCAAGGTATTTACATGACATATAACAAACAATTTTACAGAATTTAATGACAGTTTAACATCTCTGTTGATGTTCAAAATCATATAATAAATGTAGACATTTACTTAGATAAATAAGGAAAGTGTTTTCTCTTTTGTTAACATAAAGATTACTCGTGTACAACTTGCATCACTTCATCATCAGGTAATCGTACTTTTTGTACCAAAATTATGACGGACCACCTTTAAATATTCTGAAATATTGATGCAAAAAGATAAAACTTGTAAATAAATACTGTAGTAGCTCCTCCTTGGTTATATATGTTTATTTATACAACCTCAACAATAGTACATGTATTAATTAATACAAATAAAAGTTCCAGTATTGATCCAATTTGAAGCAGCAACTCATAAAACCTGCATTATTGTCATGGAAATGGTGGAAATGCAGGAATGCTCATGCTTGACTGACTGTAGCAGTATATTACACACGATTCACCGAGTCTCATACAGCATGCACAGGCTTCAAGAACGTAGCAAAGCAACTACAGTGTATTATGTGTTTCAGAATACTTTCAAATCTGATTTTAGTAGATTGGAAAACATTTAAACTGAAAACAACCCCACCACCCCAACCCCCATATTTATATGGATATTATAAGTAAAACTATGTTATCTGTATTGGGTAGAATTCCTTAGCTCTGATAGAGATTGTGCCCAATACAGCGTGTATTAACACTCTGCGTGACACATACCGGGTACACGTTAAGTTACTATACATACATACATACATAATTAAAATTATGTTAACTGCAGATACATGCATAGTTTAGTTTATAAATCTTTAGACCGAAGACATGAATAAGACATTGAAGGGATGTTAATGTTATACAAAACTTTATTCTCATTGTTGGCAGCAGTGTAGAGTTAAATGTTTATTGCACAATTTGACAAAATCAAACTGAAATATCTAGAATTTACGGGTCACTGCTTCTCCAATGCTCTGATCAATTTACTTCAATTAAAATCTTCTCATTTCATTATATTCGCTCTTACGAGAGTGTTTTTTTGGGTCTGAGACTTCAATTAGCAATAGGAGATTTTAACATGTTCGAAATGGTAGCATGCTTCTGTATTGTTAGACGTTAATATCATCTGACAATGAAGCTGTGTTTTTTGTTAAGGTTTGCAGTCTTTACCCGGAAATGCGAGTGATCGCTTGCCCTCCCTCACCTTCATGCACACACGCCTCAAGTGTTTTAGGCGAGTTGAAAATTGGTTCCCTAAATTTTTTTTTACTATTATTAGTAGATTTTTTTGTACATATTTCAAGAGAATGTAATTAATAAACCTATTGATATTTTTTTAAATAAAAAAGATTTACAAATTAAAAGGATTCAATTTTTATTCCATTTTTGGCATATTGATTGCAATATATTTACTGCATGAGGAGAGCGATTGCTCGCCTGGCATCATTTCAGGAGAGTGGTCTTCAGCTCGCCTTGATTTTCCTCATGGTGAAGACCAGCGTGGGTAAATATAGTTCAAGAACCTCACATACTTTATAATTTATAATGTATTATTAATTTTTTTAGTTAAAGTACTCTTCACCCGGTATATTGTCTGAGATCAGTGACCCATAATAGCAGAGTTCGGCCCTTTCCAACTTAGTAAGTACAGATTCTTATTTGTGAATCACAGACATGCCCCCTCCAAATTCAAACTGACGGCATTATAATGCAGGGCTTTAGAAAAAATAACATGGCCGCTTTGACGAAGGTCATAAAGCACAAAGAAGAATCAGACTGACCGGGAGAGGGGACAAAAGGCATTATTTGGAAAGCTCCGACATCTTTGTGTGCTGACAAGCAAAGCGTGCACTGTCAAATTTGTCAGTTGGAGGGTTGAGATTTGTGATGTGAAGGAGGCAAAGGTCTTGTGACGGGAGTCGTGTTGCAACTCAACATCCTGCTGATTCTCCTGCTGATTCTCTCGCTGATGGTCAAGGCAAACCACTTATACTTGAACCACGATTCCCGCCTGGGAGACCAACGCGACAAATATTGATGAAAAACAAATGTCTCAATCCGTTCCTTATTAATTTTATTTTCAAGTATCTCTTTGCTGACTGACACAGATTCTTTTTAGACATCATTCATAGTTTTTTCAGAGGTGTACTGCTTTTCACATTTCCTGTCTCAAAGTACAATACATGTCAACATTTTTATGTAATTCTTCTTATTAACAGCAAGGGATCTTTTATATGCACTTTCTCACAGACAGGTTAGCAAAGCTTTTGAAGCAACAGTCTAATGGGTCTACTACATGTATTAAAGGATTCACCCTTAGACTTCACATCAAACAGATGCTCTAACCACTGAGCCAGAACCTACTTCTCATATGTTAATAGATATTGATCATAATATTATTGTTATCAGTTTATGGGGAGGAGGGGTGGGAATTATTAATTAAGCCAAAACACAAATGTTTTAAGTATTGTTATTTTAGAACATGAATTAAGTACTTATTTCAACAAATCTGAGCTGTAATAAACAGGGGCCAAGGATCAATGTGACCACAGGGGCAATTTGTCTTCCACTTTTCAGCCACAATATGTTTTACCATATAATTTTCTAAATTTCACATGTGGTCCCGTCCCCTCCCACTTTTTGTCATGCTTCACCGCCCCTGATAAAAATCCCAATTAATAAACTATTTAAGGCATTTTATATCTATAACTTTTTTCATTTCTATTATCACTTTTATCAAAATAGAATTCCAAAGTTTGGCCCGGAAACTAACAGATGATTTTGGATTGATACGAGTCTATATTATATTCACTACATACAAATAGGTGATGAACATGACACTTGCTCTATTGTGTGGAGACATATTACCAATTCGCCATACATGCCGTCCCACCCCACCCACATGTGGCAGGCGACAAGAGACAGCTGGTGTGGCCGGTGATGATGATGACCACAATGATGTATAGAGGAAGACAAGATCACTGGGCGTGGTGTGGTGGATGGAGGAACACTTGCCCGGGAGATGCGAGAGATGGACTGTGTGTGTGTGTGTGTGTGCAGTGTGTGGCATGTGGGTGGGTGAATAGCAGGCTCATCACGGCTTCAGACTGTTGGTGCAGCTACTCGTCGCTCGCCCGATCACCTGCTGATAAAGTAATGGGCCGTGCAGACCATTGTCATACACCGCTTCATGCTGCGTCCAACATCATTTTGCCACCATTCTACCTCAAGTGGCAATAAAATTTGCCAATATACAATCAATGTTTGGAAAATAATGTATTTTGTGATGGCTCTGTCATTGCGTGCATCTACGAATCAATCGGCATTTCTGAATGAACACAGCAGACTGAGTCTTGTATTGACTGTGGTCGCGATTTCCCCGATAGTAATGTCTTTCTTCGGTCTCCTTGCTACATCATTAATACGGGCAGAATGGGTCGTTACAGTTTGTAATAATTCCCTCTTTATATACCGGTTACTCTGGACGAGTAGACATTCAATATCTATCACTAACTTACAGCTATAAAGAGCGACAAATCGATGTGAACGGCAAGTTATAACCCGAAACAAGAGCACTTCCATGACTGCATTAACGCCCCAATGAACATTTTGTTTTCCTACTTCCATTCTTGCACATTCCCTAACTAATTTAGCATAGCTATTGGACGTAGATCGAGAACATCAATGGGCTTGTGTTATTGTTTATTTCTTATTGTTTGAAGACCGCAAATATTTTTAGCATGCGATCATTAATGAAATGGTAACAATAAAGTACATGTAATTCCACTGCTGGGTTTCCACATTGAACGACTTGTTCACCCAATCGGGTGTTTATGGTTCACTTCTTACAATAATGTTTCTGCTCTACTCAATAATTATTATAAGTCATGGCTCATTTTTGTGTGTTGAAGACCAGGAATCCAATTACCGTAATATTCCCTTAAATTAAAATGAGAATCCAAATGGATTCCTATAAATCCTGGGTTAAAAATAGTTTATAAATGTGTGATGTAACAATTCGGATTTGTGATCATAATTAGAAATTCCCTAACTAAACTAATTAGCAGTTGAATTTAGTGCTGATTATTTTGTAGGATTATTTGAGATATTTTCTTTATAAATATTAATAAAAACATTTATGTCCCATAATTATCTCTTATATGTATTGAACAATGTCAAGGTTATGCAAATTGTGCATAAATTAATATTTCATGACCATTTTCTATACCACAAAATCAGCATACTTTAAAAAAACAACCAGTATTTAACAAATTACTACCGTACTTTTTATAACATTTATTCCATATTATTATAAAAATATAGATTTACGTAGTTACATACTAATTAATACAAGAAAAGGCATTTATTTAAATTTCGTATTATAAAATACAACAAACTTTATTAAAAAACCCAAACTCCTGTCTCTTTTCAACTAACAAAATCGTGACATGTCTAAAAAAAAAACATTTCAAAATTGATTTTTACTCTGAATTAAACAAAAGTGATAAAAATCTGAAGACTGAAACAATGAATTGGAATGAAATCATGTGACTCAGTGCTTTTAGCAGCGGCACAATTTTCTGGAAAGTGTCATTTGCTGTCAGGAAAGTAGCACAAATTGTGACGGAATCGCATTCAAAGTGACAAGCCATTCCCATCCGCCCCACTGCCATGGAGCCAACAATGGGTTGACAAAAATATAATTAGTTTATAAAGCCACAAGAGTTAATGTTTTCAGCCTAATTGCACTGATTGAATTACTAGCAAGTTAATGCTCTTCAAGTGGTGACATCACGCTGTCCCCATTACAAGCAGGACAAAGTCTTCCATTAAACACATTTTTTTATTTGGGGCAAATTTTCAACAATAAATAAAGGCCTTAATTGCAACAGTGCTGTGATTCTGTAGTACTAGAAGTTCTTTTCCATGGAGGTGGAGGAACGAGGTGGAGGGTGAAGTTTTTGTTATCATGTAGTTATGAGGAATTTTATTCAAACACATAAACTGGTTACAGCAGTGCTGGTGGAGGTGGTGTTGGTGATGATGGTATGGTCAGTTGAGGTAGCATTGTAGTTGCAGTAGTGGTGGTGTTGTATACTGGTTGTAGCATTGGTGGTGGTTAAAATGCTTTTAGCACTCTTGAAAGTGTTAAGTACTTCCACTGACTATAACCACTTTACAAATTGATATCATTATCCTAGGAAGAGACATCACCTCTGTAGAAAGTGTTACCACCAAGAGCTGTAATAATATAACATATACTGATTAAACCCATCAATACCTATAGGCAGACTGACAGTTCCAGTCATTGTTCATAGGTAATGAATAAAAAACGACTGCCACAAGAATCTTTCTGCTTCTGCCACCAATGCTGTGAATAAACATCATAAACAATGTTAAACTGCCATCTGGTGAGAAAATATGGCGGCTACTGACTCTCTTCACCAGGATGAAATTGTCTAAGCCTCGCAGTAAATAATTGTTTTCTCCATCAAATTTACTCTTACATGAAAATTAAAACAAAAGGCACATCCCAGTATTATTATAATACTGTGTTTCTGGTGTCTATAGACATTTTCTGAGATCAAATAGAGTTGCAAATAAATCTCATACCTTGTCAATATCAACGTCAGATATCAAATATAACTCTCTTCGTGTTGTCAACAACAAATTGACCCCATTAATGCCGTTTTATGATTTGTTTATATTTGCAAAACAAAATTGAGAAAATAATGTTGGCTTCCTACTTTATTTTAAGTTTCCGATCCTTCGTAACCTAGACAACTAATTTGTTTTCATCATAGTGTTTTGAAACAACAGCTTAGGATTATTAGCTATAAATCTTGTAATCTCGATATAAACATTGCATCGAGATAACTGTGTTTAATTGCTCAACACCACTATCAGGTTTTACTGGAGAACTAATCACTTCCCTTTGAATGGTTTAGCAGTTACAAAACACCTGTCTAGCCTAGATACAGGTGACAAAATATAGAATCCAGTGGAAATTAATTCTTCTTTAGAAGGTGATAGAGCTAGGTGTTTGTGCAGGCTGTCAGATATTTGAGTGGTTAAAACAATAACTTGCTATGCCAATT
The DNA here is from genome assembly GCA_032355825.1 of Melanodrymia aurantiaca. Lineage (NCBI taxonomy): Eukaryota > Metazoa > Mollusca > Gastropoda > Neomphalida > Peltospiridae > Melanodrymia > Melanodrymia aurantiaca. Next base: position 12,462 of record JAULBR010000020.1, read on the forward strand.
GCCACTACAAACACATTATAATGGAGCAGGGCTTAGCTCAGTGCAAAGGTGTCTACCTGAGGTTCAAGAGTTCGAAGGACCGATCCTCGTCAGTGGACCCATTAGGTTATTTCCCATTTCAACCAATGATCCAGCCAAAAGTGATATTATGACAAAGTCGAGATACCATAAATCGTATGCACAGCCATTTTGTTTTTATATACATGTATTAAGAAACAACTTGTTTTTATGCAGCCCAATATTGTTTGGTGTTCCTAGTCTGCTTACAACTACACATGTAGGTTGTATAAGAAAGAGATGAAGTTTCCAATAATGTGAGGTTGGAAAACATATTACATGTAACAGTTGGGCACATGTACATTGAGAATTGTTAATATGTAATTAGTTAATAGTTTGCTGTTTGCCCCAAACATTAGACAAAAAGCATGTGCGTGATGATACAGATAAAGAAAGTCTGTTTTCTTGAACGACATCACTGAAGCACATTGATCAATAATGATCAGCCATTGAATGTCAAACACAAGTATTTTCCTGATATGCATTCCAAAAGATGCCCACCACTGCCACGTAGGACACTCATTTTCAGTTGGCATCAGACAGGATAGGACATACTGCAACCTTTGATGTACTATAGTCATGAAACACTGGTTGCAGTGGGTAAAACCAAACAGTTCTAACATACTACTTCACTGAAGGGCCTTGATGTATTGACCGTACACACCTTATAACGAACGCTCTAATCATAGAACTAGACCTCTATCATGTGCATGATCATATGCCCGCATTAAAGTCCAAAACTATGTCTGCCAATCAGTTAGTGAGTAAGTTGATGTTTAATATGCTCACTTCTACAAAAAAAACTTTTATTTTGTGTACATGGAATGACTTTGTCAAATGCATATATTTGTTTTGTGATTACCATGACAACACAAAGAGATGTCTATAACAATCCGGATATCCATCAAGTATGTGAAGAGTTGGAGGAAGCCTCGGACTACTGACTTACAAGAAAACACCTTTCAAGCGACTCACAAACACTTAATAGTTGACAACAATTCTGCAAACAATCAATGAGATTCTATTTAGTTGCAGCAGCAGTAATCAGACAATAATGTAGTCTTCATACGTTTATAACATGACATAACATTCGTTGCGAAAACAAAAGAAACGAAAATCAATGTACTATAATTATCTGATTTTGTCTGCTTGATGTTGCGGTTAATTATGATTGTAATTATCTGAATGCGTCTGAAAAAAATCAAACATTTTCCCGAAGGTGCATTAATGTTTGAATGGTATGTGACTCATGATGAGCTGCAGAGAACCAAATGAACTGCACTATGCCGTGTGTAGTCGTAGAGGTTGTTACACGAGTGTCAATACTCCCGTATTACACGAGCCAGAGACACTGCAGAGGAGTGGGATGCAGTGCAGCATTACAGCATCTGTCTCACATATCATGGGTCAAAGGATCGATTCTCCTCAGTCGACTCATTGAGGTATTTCACATTCCAACCAGTGATGCATGACTGGTCTACTATAGGCTTTGGTGTGTGCTATCCTGTCTTATGGGAAAACGCACATAAAAGATTTCTTGCTGTTATCAGGTAAGACTTGCCTATATGGTGGCATCAGGTTTCCTCTGTGACCAAGTGTCAATATAACCGTGTGTTTGACATCCAATAACCACTGATTAATAATCAATATGATCCAGTAGCGTCGTTAAACAAAAAACTGGCTAAATCCTGATCATATACAAAATACCAGTAATAATGTTTAATCTATTTATTTTATTTAAAAACATAGCTTCTACGACAGATACTCCAAATAGTTTTTAGTACAGATACTACAAAATATTACTTCTGCTACAAATACAAATGTACTACTACAACAGATACTTCAAATACTGCTACTACTACTACAGCAACAATTACTAAGCCATTCCCAATCTACTGTCATAAAAGTAGAGGCACGTCTTAATATATTGTTTACTATTTGCCCGATAACGGATCAATAGAATCCAATCAGTGTAATAGATTACACGCGAGGCAGAACATACGCTTACACCTTCGCTTGGGTTACACATTGTGGTATAGATCTCAGGATAGCCGTTACTACAGCGAACTGCATCTCTCAAGACTACCAATAACACTAATGACTTGAGTAAATAATTATTGTAGTGCAAATCATGACATTTTGGAGTGTAAGATATTAATGCTAAAAATATTAAACATGTGTAATGAGATTATTTATTATTACTGCAAGTCTGAAATTTGGAATCCTGTGGTTATCTTGAGCTGTATAATTGAATAAACTGTCTATCATTTACCAGCAACAATGATGATTACCTCAAAATACTGATACTAGCATCTCAAACAGATATTTTCATTCCATTCAACTTTGACATAAAAGAGTTTAACTTTATGTTAAAGACCATCAATTACCAAGTTTGGCGCCAAACATTTCCACTCTGCTAAATCTCCAGACAATAGTTGACCTTAGAAGTGTTCTTGCTAATTGGTATTTGAAAGATGTATAAAAAAACAATTTTATGTAGTATAATGACATTTTAACATTTCTATTGATGTTTATAATCATATAATAAATGTATGCAATTATGTAGATAAACAAAATCAGTGTTTTCGCTTCTGTTTATATGCAAATGACCTTCTTTGCTCTGTCATCATATGACATTTATTAGTAAATAACTTATCCTTTGATTTGGTGTGTAATGAAAGATAATACACCCACCCCATGTCCCCCTCCACTCAAACCCACCCCTCTCTCACCATTGGACAGTTCACTACTACGTACAAAGACACAGTTGCAAGGTTCAAATGCTATTTTTTATACATGTTGGCTTAGTAAATCAATTGATTTTACTAATAAATTTTGGCTTAAATTAGTAAGTCCAATAATTTTTTATGGTAAAAATTCCAAACTGTTTAAAATTTGCATAGAAATGCTTTAATAGCGAGCCAGGATAACAAGTTGAATATTTGTCTTCACCAACACAATATCATGATGCAACAACTAGATGATTTACAGCATTTCAGATGTATATTGATATTAAGCATGCACAGCCTTCGTTAGCTACTGCTCCAGTGCAGCGAATTATAACAGTGGTTTGTATGTAGACGTATTGTATGAAGGTACCAAATTTAATTAGAAATATTAAGTATGAACATGATGATTTCGTGTTATCTGTATGAGAGTGGCATCAAGACTTGTTTAATAATGGTATTACCTGAGGGAATGTGTAGTGCATAATTACATGTAAAGTAATTACATACATGCGAAGTAATCACATGTATAAACAATGTGCAGTGGGTCATTAAATACACATTACCTTCCTTTCTTAAATGTATTAAATTTTCTATATATTATATTTTTGATAAACAGATAATGTATACTACTATATAGAAGGAACAAAACAAAGATATTCAAATAAATAGTAAATGTAAATATAAAAATCCATATATAATTTTTATATCGCATATCTCACCACTCAACAAAAGTCTAAACAGACTGAGTCTAGAGATACCCACCATCTGACAAAGGAAATAAAGATACAGTTTGTTTAACGACACCACTGGAATACATTAATACTCGTTTAATGAGCAGTTATTGGATGTCAAACACAGCTATATCAACACTTGGTCACAGAGGAAACCCATTTCCACCACATAAGTTACTACTTGAATAACAGCAAGGAATCTTTTATGTTCACTTTCCCACAGACCGGTTAGCACGTCTTGGATCCCTGGTTGGAACGAATTTAAATCCAATTGTGTTACATATTTTAGATTATTCATATTGTAAGTCGATCACCCACCCTCATTCTAAATTTCATTCCCATTAGTTCATCATTACCTCTAACTTGTCTGTATTGAGTTATATAGCACATGCAAGCAAATGTACTAATAAATCCTAGATTACAGAATATCTGAAGACTAATCACCTAAATCTGTTGCTTTACTTTCTCAAATAGTTTTCAAAAATAATGACTGAGTGTTAAATGATTGGATCAGACTTGGTAATCTATGCAGTGACGTTTTACTTTAGGAGGCGACAACTGTAATAAAGATCATTTCTTTCTATACCATTACAACTTCACCATTATCACTTGGGATTTCATTTACATTTACACTGTGTAGACAATCTGCTGTTCCCTTTAGTTTTCAGTTATTCAATCATATGTATCGCATGCTCCATTCTTTTTTTCATTGTAATGTCCACATGTAAGGGAAACCAAACCAACGTTAATTAGCAATAAATATTGTTTAAACCAAAAAAAATGTAAGGGAAAGGCGTTAATATATACATTGCCTGTTTGCTAATCCATTTTCAGTTTTATGAAAATAAATATGGTTTTTTAAAAAACCCTTTGGGATTTCCTTCAGGGATATGAACCATATTTTGCTGTCAGCACTTTAACACCAAACTAGACGGTGATCAACAAGGGAACAGTTGCAAGATCTTCACACATACTCAGACATAGTGCTGCTCACAATCCATCTACCACTCTACCAGTCTACTGTAAAACACGGCCTGTCCCTATACTCCATAGTTAATGAAGCAAACACATCTATCACACACATGTCCCAATTTTTACAATTCGCATAATAAAATATTTAGGCCAGTAATGGTCTGGCCACCCAGGTGCTGATATGTCAGATGCTATTTTCTACACAGACATTTTGTTCTATAGATTCAGACAAATAAAGAACACCAATGATTAAATATTTCTATATACAGTGGCATTTCTATGGTCATTCTTCTTATATAAACTATGTTGAGTTATTATATTAATGAAACGTGATCCCAAAATAGATAGTTTTTTTCACACATATAAAGGTGTATTTTGTCATCTATTTGTTGACCGAGTTTTAATGTTAGAATTGGACAAATTGAATTATATTTTGAGATTAATCCAATTATTATAAATACTGTTGGTTAACATAGGTTTTGTGATAAATGTAAAATTATTAAATATAAGAAGGAATCACAATAATACTATGCATTATAAACATTATAAGATCATAAATTATATTAAATTATTCTTAAAGCAAAATTAAGAATATCTAAATACATGTATATAGATAAGTAATACTTGCTGCTTATTTAAATAGTAATTTATGTGGAATGTGGTGGCAGTAGACAGTAAATTTCTCTTATTTCCATAAATTTGAATTGTAATAAATTATTGTTTTTAATGAAGTATTTTATTTTCGAAGATCAAATGTTAAGATAATTCACAATAAATTGAATGATGGGATTGTGACATTTGGTTAATCCTATAGAGATTAAGTTGAGCTATCCACATTAAAAGGTGAAGGAACTAAGGGTGCAGAGACAATATTTTGGCCAATCACAAGATGGATACTAACAGGAAGATAAAGATGAACAGTCAATCAAACCAATGTTTCTACTTCATTTAATAAACATGTCAACCCAATATAAAATTAAGTTAAAAGCATTGCTAAATGGAACTATGTGTATTTAAGTAATGTCCATTCTGAACCTTATCATAAAATGCTACAACTATTAAAAGCGTTAACATTTGCAAACTGCATTAACTTCAAAATAATTAAATAAGAAGTTTTTTTAGCCATCCATGCCGTGAATAAACAAGTTACTGCCATTTTTAATGTTTTGGCACAAGTTGGCAGGCAGTATTAAATTGAAGATTTGTTATGATTCTGTCAGAATCATTACTCCAATCAATACTGTTCATGAAAATACATAAACAGATAAGTGGCAAGACAAATACGATGGGAAAAGTTCAGGGGTTTACAATACATCATTTATTATAACAGCATATTCATGTAACATCAGCTACTGGATGTCTAATGCACAGTCATTTTGACATATGGTCTCAGAAGTAACCTCCAGCCATCACATAGGCCATTCTTACCAATTAGCAACAAGGGATCTTTTATTTGTACTTTACCAGAGTGAGGATAGCACACCCCTGGCGTTTGATGTTCAAGTCATCGTGGATTATGGTTGCAATGGGAAATATCCCAACATGTCCACCGAGGAGAATTGATCCTTTGACCTCACACATCTCGTGGACGTTCTTGCACTAAGCTACATCTCGTTGTAGACTGGCCGACACAGCAAGGCCGCCTCAGATGAATGACTTGAAACAATGAACAATGTGTTCTTACTGAACTGTGAGCAATGTATCGATGGTTGCAATGGGAAATATCCCAATGTGTCCTCTGAGGAGAATTGATCCTTCGACCTCACACATCTCATGCACTAAGCTACATCTTGTAGACTGGATGACACAGCAAGGCCGCCTCAGACGAATGACTTGGAACAATGAACAATGTGTTCTTACTGAACTGTGAGCAATGTATCGATGGAATTGCTCACCAACGTAGAATGTACTTGTCCGTTTGCTTGTTTTCAATAACACCCCCATCAACTTTGTGTTATCAGTAATCTATCTCTCTGATCTATCCAGGTAGGTATTTATTGTCATGACAACGCAATCTTTGAGTCACCCGTGGGTGATCCCTCCAACACCCTGTGTAAATGTATTAATTCCATCTGAATACAAACAAAATCTGAAACTTACCGGTAAATGCAAAACAAAATGGTAAGATGTCAACAAAAATGATAAAATCGTCGCTACTTTGTGGAGATGATTTGTGTGTGATTGTTTGGGAGATAGTGTTAAGGATGGTATTCAACTGAACAATACAGAGAGCAGCCCAGTCAGTAACAGAATACAGGAAAGGTGTGAAAAGCATTAAGGAGTTTTCATCAACTCGTATTTACTGTACATCGTATTAATATTGCGACGTGTTTTTTCTCTCGCGAATACGTCCCTCAGTGCATGTTCACTACATTAAAATTTCATGAACGACTGTCGGTTAGTGATAGCACATTATAAGTGGGAAAATTGCATGTGCTTATAAATTTCGTGAATTGAGATTGGGCGTGAACTAAGTGAAAATTATATGCACACGAAATTTTCATGGTTTACAGTATATCATATAAAATAATAATATAATACATGTACATGTATTTCAAAAGAAAATTCATTAAATCAATTGTTTTCTGGCAATGTGATACCTTAATGGCTGGATGGACATTTCTATTAAAAACACTTTTGTGTAGAACAAGGCATGAAATCTTAGAGTATGAAGCATATATCACATTAATATCTACTTTTTAGAAAATATATTTAATTTTTGATCAGTTAATATGATAAAAATAATGATAAAAGTTGGAATTTGAGATAGGCATGCTTTTTGTTGAATTACACGATAATGGATATGCTTTGTTTTAACAACCATTTCATGCATGTATCTGTATGTGGATATAGTATATTTCATTAACTATCATATTTCAGGTCAGTTCATATTTTATGGCAGAATTCATGACTCAAAATATGTGTCAAGATACAGTCATTAAGGAAATAATATGACAATCTATTTGCCCTGATGACAAAGATCTGCACAACATACAGCAACATGTAAAATAAGTAACTATTATTATTAAAACATAAACAGTACATGTACATGTATGTCTACACTTTTATTTTGTTAATGTCATGAGATTTACCAGTTAGAATTTTGTTACTTTCTTTCTACACACTCAACACACTGGTACAAACAAGCCCCCTACTCCCTCCCACCTCATACACCTTTAAAATCAGCTCATCTAATAATATAATCACCTTCTAGTTTGAAATCAATCCTACATGTATTAGCCTGTACCTATTTGATCAAAACACAAAATTAATGTGTCTTTGTTAAATTTGCAAATAACCAAGGCGAGAAAGGTATGAATACTTTTAATGTTTTGTTTTTATTATCAGTAGAAGACCCCAACACATCTAGAATATCTGTATCTCTAGACAGGCAAGAGATATAGCAAGGACATGTTTCCATTGCAGTCCACAACAAGATGAGAATAACCAAACAGTAAACATGATTATCTTCAGCCCATAATTCATCAGTCTACTAATATCATTTCTTAATAAGATTATATACACAGTCATGTAGGTTGAATTATACTCAGAACACCTGTCGTGATTTTATTTTACTGTTTCGTCAATGGACAAATGAAGCTAAAAAATCAATTGGGTTTAAATCCGGTTCATATGACCAACATTTTCTAAAACAATGTCAACAAATATTGGCAATGTTCTGCAACAAAAAAACATTATTGGCTAACAAAGTTTTAAATATCAAACATATCAGTTATTTCCGGCAAATGTTAGCTGTACTTAGTGCCAGCGAACTAAATAACAAAACATTTTGGATTGTTGAGTAATCATCATTTGCACAGCACTTATGTGACACTTAGCTAAGTACAAAATGGCATCTCCCGTAGCTCGATATAAGTTCAGCCACCATTTGTTCACTGCTTAATTTTTACAGAAATAATTACTCAAAAACCAAATCTTGATGGACTTCTATGTGCACTATCCCACAGACAGGATAGCTTACACTACTGTCTTTGGTGAAGCAGTTGTGGATTGCTGGTTGGAATGAGAAATAGCCCAATGGATGTCTTCAGGAGGATGATCTAACTGTTCTAACTTCAGGCAGATTAGATGCTCTTGTTCTGCTCCTCATTGTTATCAAAAGCTAGTCTCTCTGATCACTGAAGACAAGACTACAGAATGACTGATCTGAATGCATACCGACTTGTAAACACATCACAAACTAACGTGATCGAGTCCAGACTTTCCCTTTATCCACCATTGTTTAATTCTTTCAAATTTTTTTGTTTAAGTTGTCCCCCTTTTAAAACTAATACATGGTCGACCCTCCTTTTAAAACATTTGAAGCTGCGTCTGTAGTTTAGCAGTGCCAAGAATCAAACTAAAGATGAGTTTTCTTTCATATTCCAATTGTCACAAAGCAGCAAAATATAGTTGAAATTTAACATATCATCAGAAGATACAAGTTATTTTGGTCCCATGAGACAAATTATTGTGTCAAGTATTTAGGGTAAATATGACAATCAAAGTTATGAATCAATGGTGTGGAGACGTCTGTGTTACGTATACTTATACACACACATTCTCAGTGGACGTCTCTTCTCGTCTATTCTCGTCCATCAGTGAAGACAACTTTCCTTTGATGTTGCACAGAGACGCACAAATCATTTCCTTGTGAATATATAATATTATAATACACACTGGAATTAGAGTCATAACCCATATCTGTGAAATCTGTCTAAACCTCATTGAATAGATAGCTCCTCACTACTGAAAAAAATATTTAGTTGGTACAAGCATTTGCATAAATTTGAATATTGTGCATGCACACAGACATGTTTTGCATTTATTCTAACTCATTTGTCACACAAGATAGCTAGTGTCACCTAATTTGCATATTCTCGGCTTCTCAAATCCAATCTAATGTGTCAAAGTTCGACATGAGTCTGGTTTAATAGATAGATATAAAGTCTTTGTTGAAGTCTTTGTTGAGATATAATAAAACGTGGATGTTTTATCTTACTCAAGGTTGTCTTCTTCAAATAGATTCTTTATTGTTCTGTCAGGAATGGTTCATCACACCTGCTCTGCTTGTTTTAGACAGCAAGTGATTTGTAACACCAACCATAATACATGTAATAACATTGGGACATTTGGTTATTTTAAGATATGATGTATCATTGACATATATCATGTCTGATGACATAACCTATTTTAACCTCTTTCTCACATAGTCATCATTCTGTTGAAAACACCAGACTAAACAAAATGGCTGTGCTTAGGACATGTGCCACCTATGGAGCAGAATATGCTCCTCTTTTGCATACACCTTGTATCATCACTACTTTGGCTGAGATACATGTATGTGAATAAATGCCATCCCTATTTTGTTGTAATATCCCTTCAACTATACCTTGTTCTGAGATATGAATTTGGCTACGTTAATGGTTTGTTATTTATCTTTAAAGTGAGGGGAAAAGTTTATTGTAGAGCATTTTTATAACATAAACATTATTTTAATGATTAGACTAACCATCAAGGAATGAATTGTTATTGAAAGTAAACTGAAATATTAATGGCTAAGCCAATTAACAGCCATCAGTGCAAGTTTAAAGAAACAAAAGCTAGCTGTCTGACTTGCAGGGTGATTGAAAGACATGACAAATTGCATTTTAATCAAGATTTGTTTGCACTATTTTTAGATTGTTAAGATATTTTCATAAGATTAGTGTTCAAGACAGAAAACTCATCGAGCATTTCAAGCGCAAAGACGTTGTTTAAAACGGAATAAATTCATTGTCCATCGTCGTTCAGTGTGAGATCATCCATGCACTTCCATCTGCTGTCTTCATTAACTTGCCCCTGTTATCTCCCCTGATGCCAGGGTCAACGCAAGGCCGTGTTATGAATTGTAAAGGTCATGAAGATGCACATTTCATATTGATGTCTTTCTAATGATAATGACAGCTTAAATTTTAATCCGTACATGGACTTAATTTATAGTTTTACCACGAAAAGAGATTGGATTTTATCTTCTTCAACCTTTCAGAAAATTGCTTTAGAAATGTCAAACTGGTCCAGAGAAACAATATTCATTATGAGACCTTTTGAGAGAGAACAAATTGCTGCAGGCATTATTTTTATTATTATTGGATCAAAACGGTTTCTTGAACCATATTACATGCTGATTAAAATATCTATATTTAGTCTTCCAGTTCAAATGCTATTCCACCAAACTTGGTATAAACTTATGGAAAACCCATAGAAATTGACAAAGGTATGCTGACAGTGTATGCATGGTGTCAACAGAAATTAATAAATAGATGATATCCTAATAGATTCTAAATTATTGGTTATTAATACTAAGTGAATATAGACAAGTATAAAACTATGAGAGAAAAAACCTTTAGCTATAGCAATATAGAAGTGGAATCTTTCATCATGGTCAGAGTACACCATAACTGTTAACATGATACTTTTTTCAAACTATTTATGCAAATATCCACCTCATCTTATACAAACCAATCTAATCATCCACAATACAATCAACCTTCCATCCCCCAATCCTTAAACTTTTAGGATAGAGAGCATAGGTGGAGATTTAAAATCTATTTTAGAGATATCGATCATGCCTTGTTTTACTACTTACAAACAAAACATAGCTAGTTATGTTAAACGGCTGCAGATTTATGTTTAACTAAATGATTCATGTGTCTAAAACAAACACTTCCTGTATATGAAATCAGCATGTGTGTGTGTGTGTGTGTGTGTTTGTACAGGGATTACATCCTAAACAGTTGGGTGGTCACAGCACTGGCATTATTCTGCCATTAATATTCACAACCATAGTCCTTACTACTTATAAACTCTGCGTAGGTCTTTATTAACCGTGAAAGAGGAGTTTATTAAGGACCAACGTGCAGGTCTGGGGGCAGACTCTGACATAACGGTATTGTTCTTACGGAGGCCGGCCAGTTGTCCATCTGGAGACAATGGACTGCATGATTATAGTGGTCGACAATAGGATTGAGTTTCCTCGGAGAGAATAAAGGAGTGGTGGAAGTAATCATAGGTAAAATAGGTGGTTAGTTTAAAGGGGCGGACAAGCTAGATTATGAAGAACAATGAAGAATGGTCGAGCCTAACAACAGGTTTAATGATGTTTAAACAAACATCAGGTGGCACATTAAGACAACCATTCTTGTTAGCTTAGAGTATTTCAAATAAACTTTGAATTATGTAAAGGTTCAATTATTACTGTACATATATGCATCAGATTTTCAATAAAGATATAATATAGAGATCTAATTAATGTGGAATTGTTTTTTTCTAGAAACTAAATAATTCCAAATGCATACTAACATGTAAACATTGTTATTTTACGTTCCCAATATACATTTAAAATTTGAATTCTACTTTAAAATTCAATCGAAATAATTATGAAAGAATACAAAATTTCCAATCTAAAAGTTAATTAAAACAAAGATGTAACTTCAAGCAGGGGCTTTGCAGATATCCCACACGTACTCACATAGAAAGTTTGATAACACTTTATCAATTAGTGTATGAGATATATGCTCCATAAACCTAAATTTCTTCTAAGTAGGTAAGAGTTTAAGATATAGGTCACAGTGACCTACCTTGGGTGTGCAACGCACTGCCCACCCTATATGTACCACATTCAAAGTTTGATGAGTCTATATCAATTAGTGTAGCCTGTAGGAGATATACTGTGGAAATGATTTGGATGGATGCACACAGACAATTACTATATAACCCCGACTCTGTTGAAGCATGTTATAAAATTTAATCTGATGCATACAAAGCAAATATTCACCTATATTATCATATGTACAGAAATATTATATCTCCACAGCTCTGTCAACAAAAAGATTTTCAGTGTCAACTAGACTAACTGGGTATAGCGACATGAAATACAAAACTATGACTGAGTAACAACGCCCTAGTAATGATGCATGTGGGTCGTAATAACGTTGTACACACAGAGTACAAAGTGGTGATGTAATGTTGTTCTAACCAGTAAGGAGAGCGGTGTTTTCAACATCGACCCCTGGGTAGTGGGAGGCGGAAGTGTGCATCCATGAGGCCAATTACACAAGAGATAAACACAGGGAACAAGTGTCATACATGAAGATGGCACTGGGTATTGTTTAAAGAGAGTCACGCCCTCTGACAGGAGAATTACATCACATCTGTCCAGGTGTCTGGTTATACTCACAACATCACTACAACAAGCAATCATTTCAATCTTGTAGAAATTATAATTAAATATCTAGGCAACTCAAATATAAATTTTTAGGCAGATTTAAAAAAATTTCAGTGTTGAGTTCCCTACATAAAAAGCTTGTTCACTCTTAAATATGTGCGTCTATTATAAAGTATGGCACATTGAATCATTTCATTGTGGAAATAATACAATAAACAAAAAAAACAAAATATTAATAACTTCATAGTTGTTGTCTTTTTAATTAAACTATTTATTTATTTCCTAGATTTCTACTCGACCATAAATCACATGTTTCGATGTGTATCTAAATCAATATACAGTGTATATCTACACTGTTTGTACATGTACCGGTATGTGTGGGTTACGTGTGGTTACACCATGTGTGGTTACACATACTGGTACTCATACATGTTTGAGATTCTACACATTTGAGATCGCATCCTCCGTATTGTTAAATTTATTATTCAAAGGCATAAAACTGCAGTTTTTCCCCCCAATGCTTCAACCATTCTCACTGGACCAACCTATGAAAGACATTACGAGTTTAGATAACAGAACAATGCAAGATGCCAGGACATTTTTATGACCAAACAGCCGCATGACCAGATACTGACCATGACTTGATGGCTAATGTAACTCTGAGATTTATGTGTACTAATCACAGGGAATGGCAGAATGTGTTCCATGTGGAGACGTAGTGTGTTTATGTTACCGTGGAGGAAAGCCTGATACCGTTTTAATAGCCTGTGAAATGAATGCACAACACTCACAGATGGGAGCTTGATGGTATAGTAAAACATGTCGCAGCGCCAAGACATGGTGCTATCATACAGATCAAAGAATTCACAAGGGAGGAAGTCTCTTCCTGTAAGTGCTGTGTAACAACCAATCAAATAGATCATTACAATATGGCCTTGTCTCAGGTTAGGCAATCACTGAGCAATCAATGAGCCATTTCGAGCAGGAATCTGAGCCAGCAAACTGAAACTGGAAGTGGAGAGTGTTTCAATATTATGACAAATTCCACTCCGACAATAAAAAATGTTACAATACATCAAAATGTATGTGCATTAGAGAAATTGACACAGAATGGTTAAAAAAGATGCAGTAAATGTGCTACATAATAACTAACATTACATTAGCATGAATATGTTAGGCCTATATATGATGAGACACCAGCATCGTATGTCGTTCTGTTATATAGGAAAATTATAAAAGTTTACAGAATGAATTAACCTCCTGAAACTCGTCAAAGGTTCACCACAAAGGAGTTTTAAACAAGTATTTACAAATTGCATGTTTTCTCGTGTGTCATTATTCATGGGTGGACACATAAGCACATTCTACAAGTGCGGTTAAGACATTAGCAACAAAGAAACTGGTCTAGGTGACAAATGCAGAGAGCAGGGACAAAAAACATTTGCTTAACGACACGACTGGAACACATTGTTTATTAATCAGCAGTTATAGGATATCAACTCACAATTATATCGAAACTTGATCACAGAGGAAACCTGCTGCCAACACATAGGCTACTCTTATCCAATAACAGCAAGGGATCTTTTATATGCACTTTCACACCTGTAGACAGACTAGCACAGACCATGGCATTTGATAGACAAGCCATGGATTACCAGTTGGAACAGGAAATATCCCAATGGGTCCACTGAGGAGGATCGATCCTTCCACCCATCGAACTTCAGGTGGAAGCTCTTGCGCTGTACCATATGCCCAGAACAAGAACAAATGGTGAGATATTTAATGGTTCACTTATATCTGTGTATTGTGTAAACTGTAGTTACTGTCAATGTCTTGTCACATATTTATTGCATCTGTCCACATAATGTATGTGATTCTCGCATGTATTGTTCAGCTTACATATGGGAATTATGCAAATAAACTTTCTTGGAATATAGCTCAGTGTTATGACATATGCCTGCATAGAATGCAATACAATTCAGGATTGATTTTATCCAGATTTCAACCAATCCTGGTATGTCAAATGTTGTGGTAGGTACTGCCATGTAGATGCTAAAATGCACACAAAAAGACCTTTGCTGCTGAGAAAAACAAACAATAAATAATTTAAGAAACCTACAGATGACATGAATACATAATAAAGTTTCATTTTTTGTAGAATGTCTCAAAATCATTATGGATCTGAAATGTAAACAAATTTACAATGTCTGGGAAATTGCCCCACCCTTACGATTTATCAAACACAAATCCTACAGGAAACACTGATTTTAATATAATTTAATTACCGATAAGCCAGAGTATTGAGTGAACACTTTTGCTGTTATCTCTACCCACTTCACACACTAACCTACACCACGTTGACATTAAAAACATTTAGCTGAATGATATTAAAACAATTTATCACGGAGGGCGTCACATTATTTGGCAAAAGTAAGTAGTGTAGGATCTGTAGCTAGTCAACAAATCAATAGAAGCGATACACTGTAAGATATACGCGATATCTACAGTTTTCATTAAAAATGGCTCACACATTTGAAGTTGGATATTTTCATGCCAGTCTTGTTGATTGGCCTCTCCAGTGACAATATGATGCGGGACATCAATGGACGTGATGTTTGAATAGATGTTATCAGTGTCAAGCGATTGAACGTCTTACCGCAGTGTGAATCAAATGAATGATTAACGGGAAGATGTACAATCACGGATAATGTGTACAATAAACACTCAGACTGTCAGTGTCAGAAAGAATTTTTAACTGGGCGTGGGGTGGAGGGGGTTTGTACTGGGCATGGGGGGAGGTGGTTTGTACTGGGTGGGAGAATTTTGAAATGGGCATGGGGTGAGGTGGTTTGTACTGGGCATGGGGGGGGAGGTGGTTTGTACTGGGTGGGGGGATTTTGAAATGGGCGTGGGGTGGATAGGGTTTGTACTGGGTGGGAAAATTTTGAAATGGGCATGGGGGGAGGTGGTTTGTACTGGGAATGGGGGAGGTGGTTTGTACTGGGTGGG
>JAULBR010000021.1:0-16414 GCA_032355825.1 Melanodrymia aurantiaca
GCAATAAGTTGTGTTGTTTATTAATTATTAGTTGCCAAAGTCGTGATATACTTTCTTTTGATCGTCAGTATAGTTTTGAAATAGGACCTACAGTTATCAAATACAAAAAGGATTTTCAACTTCACTGTTGTATCAACATATTTAGTTGCGAAGAACACACAGCAGAACAAATAATTTCTGATTCTGAATAAATACAATATTAAAAAGCACAAACAAATAGACCTAACTTCAAAGATATGCAATGAATTAAAAAAAGATTTTGTTTGTTTGTAACAATAATTAAACTTTGTGTAATCCTTAACTTCACGGTAATTATTTTGGCATTTTTCATCCACAAATGCAATTCCTCCCAAAATGTAAAGAGATAAAAATTAAACAATAAAGGTTCAAGACCCATGAGGTCCGAGTTACAAGGCACAAAAAAGATATCGGGTTGAAGTCCTCCAGATGAGGTGCATTATGTTGTTTTCAGAAAGGCTTTGGCAAATGTAACTTGAAGAACATTAGTGCAATTGTTCATGGCAAGATAGGAGTATAAGTCAAACTTCCTTTTATCAAAGTACTTGTACTAATAAAATTTTGAACTTCTTACATTAAAAACCTGCAAATACATTTCTAATTAGGGACCATGCACAAATGTAAATGTGTTTCACAATCCAAACAATATTCAGAAGGCAGTGGAGGGGGTTAAAGCAAAGATTGGATTGCTTTTCAAAGAAAAGCACAGTTGATCAATGTTTTATGTTAGGATTAGAAGGGGAGGGTTTCAAACCCAATCCTAATTTTGTTTGGATTGTAAAACACATCAACATTTATGCACGTTCTCTTAGTTGTCTCAATATAAATATCCTCCAGCTGCCAATAACATTGTACACACGATCATATACCGATAGACAAGTAAAATGCTGTCGTCACATATGTCTAATTTCATATCCATGCTCATATATCAAAGGTGCAAATAAAAATATACTATGGTAAGTGTTTTTAAACAAAATGTACACACTGTAGGTCTGCAACCAAATGCAACACTATTTTCCAGACTATGCAACTAATATAACTTTAAAACATGTTAATGTATAGTTTTTCATAGAATATCAAAACAAAAATATCAAATGACCAGGTTAACAATAAAGCAATCATTGTTACAGATATTAGTTGTTGTCCACATGATGATGATAGTCAAACAGATTTATTGACACTGTTCAAAGTTGATAGGTCTGGGGAAAAACAAAACCTGAGAAATGATCTCAGGAAGTGAACTTCCTCTTCTAAAACCCAGACATCAAAATTTTCAGTTATAAAATTTGCATTTGTTGGACACATTTGCACATCAAATGTATTTGTTTAATAAAAACAAAATATTTTGGAATGTGGTCACATTGAACATGTGCAATTATTTTTTTCGAGGCACAACCAAACAAAATATAACTCTCTGTAGAATAAATGTATAACAGTATTATTTTGATATTTTTGTAATTTTTAATAGTGACTTTTTATTTCTGCTATTTGATATAAAAGCAACATGCATAGGATGCATAACAAATGATATTAATGATTCAAGAGATGTATACATTAACAAATCTCTGGGGGCAAAATTGTGGGAAAAACCCTTCCATATCATGTGTACATTTCTTCCATAAGTGGCGACGGATCTGTACTTTACTTTCTGAAGCAGCCCAAACAGTGATGAACCTGAACAAATTAGGATCACAACAATCCTTTAATTTGCCAATATACTTCACTAGAAAAAAAGAGGAATGTTTCCACTTTTCGATAACTTATAATTGAATTTAACAAAATCTAATTTTAATAATTGCCAGAATATTGTTTTATATACTTGGAAGTGAAAAGAAAAAAAACCCCATGGGAATACAAATATAAATAAAAGTCGTCTGTGGAAGATCTGTTAATATGACAACAGTTTATATAAAACATGACAGCACACTGATCAATACAAATAGAACACTATCAGAAACGCTTCTTAAACATTATTCTTCCTTTCAAACTCTACGGGCCGATTTCTCATCACCGGTTTAAACCTGATCGCCATTTTAAACTCTGATTATATAAAGTTAAATACCAGGTTTAAACTGGTGTAAATGTAACTCAAGTCCGCCGGGAATGCAAATCCTATTGCATTACGAACAATTCGATAAATAAATTTGTTTAAATCCGGCGATCAGGTTAAACCGGTGACAAGAAATCGGCCCTACATGCTGTTGTGTACTTATTATATCTTGCACACAATGCAAACAGATGATAAACACACATATACATATTTACACAAGTAATAGAAATAGACAGTATTTAGTAAAGTAATGGAAGCTAATAACCAAAACAAAACAAGTAGAAATAGTAAACTAAACGTTGCTGAAGCAGTTTTGTAAAATATATTGCTGGTAGATAAAGATATTTCAACAACACTAGAGCACATTAATTAATCATCAGCTATTGGATGTCAAAGGCATGGTTATTACAACACTTGTCAGGAGGTTGTTGCCACCACATAGGCTACTCTTTTTAAATAGCAACAATGGATCTATTATATGCACTTTGATCCAGACAGGATAGCACAAACCACGGAATTTGATAAACCAGTCGTGTATCACTGGCTGGAAGGGAAAATGGCCCACAAAATGTTTTGCGCGGTTGAGGTTCGATCCTACAAGCAGACACTTTAGCTCTAGACTACGTTCCACCCTATATTGCTTATGTGTTAGGTTGATGCAGCCTAGTTATGAAATGGGGTTGGGGGCAAGGGTTCAGATTAAATAAGCAATTGAGTCTAAACACTTTAGAATACTAGTTGTAGGCAAAAAAAAGAGCCAATTTAGCCTATCATGTGATATCTTTTAGAGTGCCCAACTAAAATGGTTTGTCTGGTTGCAATAATACTTTTATAGAGATATAGAAGAAAAATAATATAACAGAACCATAATTTAAAGTATCAATTATATAAAATTATATATGTATCGATTATATCAAATTAAATATCTGGGCAATGGATTGTATTGCAATAATGTGCATGAAGATTTCCAAGATAGTTCAGAAAACGATCATATTTTGTAATGGATTAAAGTTTTATTGCCTTCATTAAAATTTACCAAAATATAGAAATCACTTCTCTCTGGTAAGTAGATAATCGTTGTAAGTATTAATGTTTTGGTATCCCTAACAATAATAAAGTGAAAGAACTATATGACTAGACTTCTTTTTCTAGGAATTGAAAGGTCATGCAAAAATGTTATTTCAAGCTTTAGATTAACCAACTTTTCACATTAAAACTAGCCCCCCAAAAATACTCGTAAAGCAGAACAAAAAACCAAAGTTGGTATTCAATAAACCACTTACTGGCTTTAGTTAAATTAAAGGTACGATTGGCTATACACAAGGAACTGAAAACCTTTCCTATACTTTGATAGATAACTTTTATAACCTACACAAGACTCGCTTAACTTTTAGGTACACGACTAAATAAGTCGGCTCAGCTCATGCATTAAGTTTAGGAGCTTTTATAACACAATATATTGCAAAAATGTTGATGAAGCATAAACAATTACAAACAATTTCAGTTCAGTAGTATTACAAGTAGCCATTGTAGTATTTTGCACAACTCGCAATCATATATTAATAATAAATATAGTTAGGAATATGGTTAATAAACCAATCAGATCTTTTATACTGAATTCATTCAGTGTAGAAAGGATGATGCTTTTAATAATCATTCCTACTGACTGGTTCAATTATGTGGGTAAACAACAAATGACGTTAATTATTGTTTGGTGGAATACATTGTTTTAAGTTGGTTTTTCTTCTACAGTATTTTGTGAACACAAAACGTACATAACTTTTGATATGTGATACCAGTTTACTCTAAATTTAAGAGTATCAGAATCTAGTATGCAGTGATAAATATTTCCAGCTAAAATTTATGGTTGCATCATGATCTGGTCTGAAAATATGCTATGAAATGGTCTCCAAGAATAAACACTCATAGATTAAAGAACACTAGATTCAGGTATACACTTGTTACCGATGTATGTAACAATAAAGATGTTTTGAGAATTTGTTATCAATTGACCAATGCAGAAATACTGCAACATTTTTCTCTCCAATAGATGTATCATATTTTCAGCTCAAGATTTTTTCACTTAATTATGTATGTTGTAGGCAAAAGCATGCTAAATCTGACTGAAAGTTAACAAGCACTGTGTATGGTGATGTCCATTTTAGACATCTATTCGAAGATGCATCTACACGAACTATCACTTCGTTAGGAAAATGAATTTCCAAAGCACTCTGAGACAAGTTGTAATGATGGAATGCATATTGTCTTATGATTCCCGTGTAACAAATGATTAGTCTACACAAACTTCAACACGTTTTAAGTCAGTCAGTCATCATGAAACGGATGAAATTGGATTGTGAGGTGATCCCATTTGGGTCAAGACTTTGTCCAGCCACTGAAGTGGACCATTCAAATGAATTTCTACCCAGCACGGGGTACTCGTTACATCTTGACGATGGTACTCGGCACCCCAGCCCTTCACGAAGCTCATGCGAATTGTGCACATTTTGGTGAGTTCATACACAGCTTCGAAGCCATGGTTCACCGACTGACTAAGAAGTGCTGCAAACTCCTGGTTGTTGAAGATCTTGAGACTACAGCCAGGTGGAATCTTGCAGACGGTTGTGGGATGGAAGCCATGGTGGTAGTTGCAGTTGCGACTTTGAACAAAAATACTGCTATCACTCAAGCACTCGGCATACACCTCTCCACCAACGTAATACAAGTGGACACCTGCAATAAAAATATAGCTTTTAAAAATGAAGAAATAGTAGTTTTTAAAATGTACAGGCATCTGGCATAAATCTTGACATTCGATACAAAATACAACCAAAAATTATATATAGAAAATTGATAAAACATCAATTGTTGCACAAAAAAACCCTTACTGGACCCAATACTCGGATAAGAAAGTTTTTGAAGTGAGACTAGGATGTATATTATATACAAATTTGTTAAGATCTCCAAGACCCACAACCGGTCCTAAAACACCAAAAAGGTCTTTTGCCAACCCTCAATATTAAACAAAGTAAATTATCTGATAAAGGTTTCTGTACGATTAGTACATTATATCCAACATGTGTTTTTATGCACAGTAACTTTTTTTCTTCATATACACAAACCTTTTCCAATGTGCCTGCGAGTATTTTCAATGGTCGAGTTTCTATTAACATTTGACAGAAGCCCCAGACAGAATCGGTCTGCATTATTAGATGGGTCTGTGAATCCGTCAACCACAATGCTGTTGTGTGATGCGTGAAAAGCTTCTCCAACACGATTGTTCAGCTCATAGTACACTATGGAACACCAATATTGAGGTTCCTGGTATGTAACAGGTTGAAGATCTAGAAAGAGAGAAAAATATTTAAAATAGTAACACAGCACAAATAATTAAATTAATTTAAACAACCTATCAATTATAAAATGGTAGCACTTTTATAGCACATTAAATCTTTTAGGATCAAAGCTAAAATTAAGTTAAGCCTACAATTTAAACCAGAGATGTTTATGCTGAGTCAGACACTCTCAGTCTATCATGGTAAATATTAAGTACGCAATAATAATCTTCTTTTGTTCAATCAATCATGATTTGGTTGCATTAGATCAATAATCCTCATACCAGAGATGGTCAGACGTCCCCAGAGTTTGGTATTAAAGGTAGGTGACTTGTACCTCTACTCTAGTCTGCCCCAGTCATGGCAGGAGATTCACAGCCAGTCAATAGCTTGGTTTGGGATCCTTCAAGGCTGATGAGGTCAAATAGGATGGTAAAGTAGGCATTCATTCATACATACATCTTATTTACCTATGCGATCATTTCTGATCATAAGAGGGGCCTGAGGCGTGGATCTGATACATTGTGGCGGTATACGTGGATGGTTTCGGTCTGAAACAAAATCAAAACAGTTAGAATCGTATTTGCAAGGAACATTATATTTAGAAAATTTTAATTAGCGGCAATTGCTAATCAGTTATGAAATTGATTAGCAGTTGCTCAATTTGAATAGCGATTTTATTTAATGTTTAGTTTAAGATATTCGATATAATTAATGAGCATATCTATGATTTTACAAAACTTCTATGCCATGTATCAAATTATATCATTTGTGATCATCACATCATTTTCGACGAGTACTTTTAAAATGTTTTGAGAGTCTCAGGGTGTGGGAAATAGTAGAAATGAGCAGTCTGTATGACAGTACTTGTTAAAAGCTTTCTTATTACCACACATGTATTTTTAAAGGTAAAAGTTAAAACGCAACCTAAAATTATGAAAGTATAGAATAGACATTTTATGCGGTTTTGTCAAATAAGATAATTTTGTTTTCTACTCGTTAATACAATCTCATTGGTCGAAAGGTGCCGATTATATTTCCTCCACCCCATAATTTTCATAACATCATCATATCCTCAGATCCACTGACAGTGGACAATAGGTACCGGATAATGCAGAGGCAGATCTAGGGGGGGGGCTCTGGCCCCACTAAATTTTGCGAATTTTTTTTTTTTTTACATTTATTTTTTTTACGTTCGTTTCGAAATTTCTGTTACTAGATGCTTCATTGCCGGGCCCACCCTAAATGGATTTTCTGGATCCGCCACTGTAATGGATCTGATTTTAATCAGATTGATAAAATACAAAGCTTCATGTCTTACGACATTATAATTTATAAACACATTGATATCACAAGACATTTTCCGATTTAACTTCTTTACATACAACAAAAGTAACATTCTGAATAAGACAATTATTTCAGTACTTCGTATTTCTGTAGGGTTTCCCATTGAGGTATCCATGGGCTGCGGGCCAATTGATTGGTTGCCTTGCTGCAGATTATTCGGTGAGTTAATTGCCATGCTGTTCTGACTGTTGTCATCGGGAGGTTGGTATGCTGGTGGAGGGGTGTCCGCTGAAAGAGATTAACACAACTTTCATTATTCACAACTTAAATTGGTCAAGAGAAACAAAACATCACTGAGCAAATATATATATATATATGTGCTTGAATTATTAAACACAATGATAAAGGATTTTTAAAGAATATAATCACAGCTTAATAGTTTTGTATGCATACTACTAAAACTACTAAAACATTGTAGTAAAGTACTCATAATTCTGCTGATGAACAAGAACTGTGCCATCTCTGTATGTTTAGTGAATATATCGTATATCACATTTTATGCAAGTATAATGTATTAAATTGCATACACTGAATACTTACAGGGAAGTATTTTCTTTTGGCCAATTTTCCCAAAATTATGGTACTTTTCAATAAAATAGTTTTAAAGAGTCTTAATTTTAACAAAATATTGTTAGCCATTTACCAAAATTTGTAGCCAAACTTTAAGAACATTAGCTAATTTGGCTACCTACAAGGTGAGCCCTGGCACTTATTAAGTAGCTAAAACACGGGCATCTTCTAGTAAAAAAAGAAGCCTACGTATCCTAAATAATATTCACATTTCTACTCCATTTTTTGTGTTAAGCCTCATTAATGGTCACAGAATCTTTTGTCAGAACTATCAACAAGTTGGTGTGGATAAATTACCTGGCAATCCAAACGGGCTGCCTGGACCTGAACTGGGTGACTGCGGTTGCTGCTGAAAGGGGTACGTAACATTGTGAGGCATGGAAGGTTCAGGAACTTGTTGAAATGGTGCTAGAGCGCCAGGATGAGCCGGGAACTCGCTGTATCGAGGAACTAGTACAGGTGGCAGCACTAATATGGAAAAAAAATAAAACATTAAATATTATAGAATGTATGTATAATGGATAAGAAAGCCAAACTGAAAACCAAAACGGTCGCTCCTAAAATATGGTGAGAAAATTCATAAATCTACACATCTTCAAAAATAACATAGCCAACATGTTTTGGTAGATAAATAAATTCCAAATTAACAGGCCTGCGAAAATTGCGCGAACGATTGTTGTTTTGCGTAACCCATTTTTGTTCCCGCAAAACAAAACAAAAATATAAAAACAACAAATTTTTTACATTTTTTATCAGTCCCTAATTAATAAACAGTATATGTTGTTAAAAATACACATATTACTACAACATGATAATTATACATAGCTCCTGTCACTACATATTTAGCAACATATTTTGTAATGGGTTACGCAAAAATGAAATGGGTTACGCAAAATATTTTGGCGTAACCCATAAATAGGTTCCGCAAATTTTCACAGGCCTGAAATACAAGTGCCCATAATTATGGGAGCTCGAGCCTTAATAGGATACAGTTGTATGTTGACACATGTTGGATGTTAAATGGGTTTGCAGACTGCTAATCTGTAGACAGAAAGTTTGCCTGGTGTCCTTGAAAATGAAAAGGCCGAGAACATTAAATGTGTATATCTGACATATATCAAATCAACAATGAACTGATAGTAAACTGTTGCCAGATGTGCAGTGTGCAATCAGAGAACTTATATGATGTGAATTCAATGTATAGTGTATACATGTGGACGTAAATATGTATATGTGGAGCTAAATACTCCTATCAGGAATCAACACAACTGCAGTATGGTTTACCGTTTGTACACTTCAGATAAACAGTGACCTTTATTGCACACTCACACTGAGGTGCCAGTCAGTGAGAACAGACAAATACAGTAAGAATATTTCATTTCCCTCCATCAGCATAATAAACTGGAGTTACCAGTTGGATATCCTTGTTATGAATAGTGGATATCTACAGTGAGAATATTTCATTTCCCCCCCCCCCCCCATCACTATAATAAACTGGATCTACCAGTGGGATATCTATCCTTGGTATGACTAATGGATATCTACACTTTTTGAGCTGATATAATTATGGGAAATATTTCACAAATGAAGACAATAAGTGAACCGCATTATCTTTACAATTTTAAAAATGTCACAGGAAAAGCACCTATATCATATATGACAACATTAAAAAGTATGTCTGCCACACACAAAAATGATCTATAGTCATATGTTCAATTATCAAAATTAATGTATAAAGATCGTTTCGGGTATTTTCAGTAGTTCGTTAAAAGCCTTCCTAAACGTACTGATGATGCAGTCGTACATAATGTATTATAATACGCATTGTGATACAGGGTACCATATTTCTATACAAATGTCTCATAATTAACAGCCAAAAATTACATACACGTACATGTCTCCCACCATTCGGCACTATTTAGAGTTAGGATAAATAATAATTTATGCACCTACCTGGACTTTCCACTCTTTTGTAGTGGTACGGGTTAATACAAACTTCTTTCTGCTTTGCACTAAAAGGGTATTCACAGGCCTCTAGTGGCTTCAGTTCATGATGGCTCTGAAGATCTGGCCATCGCCACACTCGGCAATATATGACATGTGGCAAGCCTTTCCGGTGCGACACCTGAAGCCTTCCATCTAGTGAACGTGGAATAGTCACACATTTGCTATTCGCTCCAGGGCAGCTCAGTGCCTTTTCTAGGTCCTCCAAGGCTCCTTTCTTTTTCTTTAGCTTTTTAACTAATGAATCGACTGCCTTCTCTGCCCATTTTTCTTCTTCATCTCCTTGCTTCCAACCCAACAAACGTTTAACGGCCGGGCTAGTGAATGAAAATATACTGGACAGAGGGGATGTCATGGCAACCTCTCGACACCTGTGAAAAACCAAATAAGTTTTGTTTCTATTTAATCTTCGTATTAAAAAAAGAAATAATGAAACAAAATTTTTTATCAGCAATTACTGGTATACTGTACATAAAACATGAACATTAATCAAAATGATATGTACATAAAACATGAACATTAATCAAAATGATATCACATTTGTGCTACCGGGTGAGTACCGTAGTTAGAATCCACCTGACACCTTAATCTGTCTAAGGCGTAATTAAAAAATAATAATTTAGGTTTCACCAAAAACAGTAACCAAATTAGAATGTGTACATTAAAGTTTATATAACATACCCGGTATAGAACACAACCTTTTTTCTTCAGCCTAATTCTGCATTGGCAAATTAAACCAATTAGAATGTGTACATTAAAGTTTATATAACATATAGAACACAACCTTTTTTCATCAGCCTAATTCTGCATCAAATTGGCAAATTAAACCTGCAACATTTTTAAAATAAGGCAACTTCATTCAACCAACCACCATAACCCTAAATCAATAAAAGAACCACTTAAAAATCAACTTCTGATGAGGCATATCTGCAAGCGACATGAAAGTGAGTCATGAAACCAGACCATGACAACACCAAGAACTCCTCAATCAGTCAGTCAATCAAGGAAATGGCTTCAGATTATCTTTTGAATCCTCAAATGTTAAATAAAGATCATGTTCCTGATTTATGTGAAACAAGAAGAAGAAATCAATAAATGGAATTTTGTTTGAGTAATGTGTTCCTTGGATTTGAGACATGTGTGTGGCGAGTGGACAGATTAATCTCCAGAGAATTGGACGATCAATTTGTAGCAAGCTTTCAACTAGGAAACTTCCGCAATAAAATGCATGCACTTTCAATCTAAAAAAACTAGTTAACAAGACTTAAAAGGAAAATGAATCTAATTCACCAGAGAGTGTGTAAAACTAATAGACTCCACAGGAAAGGACAATTAAATGTAATTAACCAGCATCTAAAATGAGATTGGAAGGGAAAAAATTCCATGTAATTCAAAGTAACTGATTATAAATTAAGACTTGTATCCAAAATAATGATCATTGACATGTAATATGCAATAGCTACATGTAAACTGTTTTAAGGTGAAAGTACTTAGATACATGTATGCATGTGCACAAGCCAGCACCATAAAATTAGCAGTTAATTTTGTTAAGCAATAATTTGTTTAGTTAATCTACCAAGTTACATCATGTTGAGGCATTGAGGCTTTTTTAATATTATTGTCTTAAGAATACACGAAAGGGCTAGTAAAATTTGAATCATGGCTAGTAAATTTTGGGCTATATTATTTCAACATTCTAGATCCCTTGATATGTATAGAAGTTTTGTACATAAAGACTGTTTGTTAACAACACCACCACTGGAACACAGCTAGGAAGTGTTGAGTGGACAAACAAACTGAACTGACCAACCAACGTACTTGTGGAAATTTTCATTTTCTTTAAGTAAAATACAAATAAACTGACAAATCAAACAGACCAATATCCTTGTGGAAAATTCATTTTCACCTAGTAAAAATGACATTAACTTGATTACAATGAGTTATGCAATGCAAAAGGATATTTGGTGAGAAGACTTAATTAAGAACCACTTCAGAACAAACTGGAACAGTCATTGCTTACAATGACGGGTTACATTAAATAATTTTGTATATACATTAGGTCATAAAAGCTTTGCTCAAGACACGTCTTCTGGATAATATGGTTCAAGGACCAACGCCTTGGGCAAAGCCTTTGAAATTGGTACTTCAGTTTCTTCATAGAAGACTGTGCTCATATGTGTTATATATTCAACAATAAGATTGGCAAACAGGCCTTGGGCATATACATACAGTATTAATACCTCTCCACAAACATAGCCAGCCTCTGTGGTGTACTGGTTAAGCCATCGGGATTAAACTGAGGATTTTTGTTGTTAGTTAATGATGAACATTAGGAATATAATCTAAATTAATTGTGCATTTATTAAATATTTTAAATATACACTGTGTATTATATTTAACGGCTTATCATTTTTACCTTAAAATATAGTTTTAACAGCATTTAAACAAAAATTCCCAGTTTAAGGCAGATTTTGTCGAATTTACATGATATCCAAAACGGACATCCCATTGTCATACAACA
Organism: Melanodrymia aurantiaca; assembly: GCA_032355825.1. Lineage (NCBI taxonomy): Eukaryota > Metazoa > Mollusca > Gastropoda > Neomphalida > Peltospiridae > Melanodrymia > Melanodrymia aurantiaca. The sequence continues at coordinate 11,846 of JAULBR010000021.1, forward strand.
CAATTACTACTATACTAGGCACAGATCATATAGCATACCATGTGATATCGCAAGTTCTAAATGGCTTGAATAGGTGTAGTTTTTAATTTATGCTGCAAATTTTAGTTCATTTTCCAAATAGTAGTATACCAGGGTTTAATCTACCATACCGGTCCCATTCCTCTAGTGGGTATTAGCAATTTGAAAAAAAATAATCCCCAAAACAAATTAAAATTAAATTTGTTTAGAGTGACATAACGGATGACTTGGGTTAAAAATAAGGGCCCGGTTGTTCGAAACCTGGGTTAGCGCTAACACTGAGTTAAGTGACTAACCATGAGTTAAATTTAACTTCTGATTAAAAATTGTGTGTTTCAAATGTTGGTTAGTGCTAACTATGAGTTAAATATACCATAACCCAGCTTTTAATCTGTGTTTAGCCAAACCTGGGTTAAGGAATTTAACCCATGGTTAGTGTTAACCAGTGGTTAAGTTAACCCAGGATTCGAACAACCGGGCCAAGATCTCTACATACAAATACGTTGAACATGAGTTTTTGATGCTTAAAACTTTAACAATAACGTTATCACGTTTCTTTTACATCATTTGTTTGTGTCTACTTGGATCAACAACTGTGTTCCTATATCAAGGATCATAACGCAGTATCGGCGAATAAAATAATAGTTTTGGCAAACAGAATGCAGAAGTAAAATAAGTCACTTTTCGAAGCTGCTCGCTTTGCAATATTTGGTGTTACTAGTTAAATGAATTACTGTTACTTCATCATGTCATTTCAAATGACCCATGAATGAAATAAAGTGTGTGTTTGTTTGTTTGTTTGTTTGTTTGTTTGTTTGAATGTATATATATTTTTCTCCCTTAGGTTTCTGCGACTTTTGCAGCTAGTCTTGTAACCAGTCCTGCTATTGGTGCCTACCTCCAGACGAACTATAATGAGAATATGGTCATCTGGCTAGCATCTGCAATTGCTTTGCTGGATATTTTATTTATTATGGTCTTCGTTCCGGAGTCGTTACCAGAGAAGCTTCGACCTGCCAGCTGGGGCTCACAGATCTCATGGGACAAAGCTGATCCCTTTGGGGTACGGTATATAGAGCATTTTTGTGTTTTTTTGTTGTCTGTGCATTTCCCAATAAATCGTCAATTTCTCCAGGAGAAGTTATATAGATCTGATGGTGATTTGTGGAGGACAGCACTATTCATATCAAAATATAGTCTCCAGATGTAGCAGTGAGATAGACTAAGAAGTTATATAGATCTGCTGGCGATTTGCGGAGGACAGCACTATTCATATCAAAATCTAGTCTCCAGGCGTAGCAGTGCGAAAGACGAAGGAGAAGAAGTCAATTTATTCTGGTGGCCACAATTAATATCTTGCGTCCAATTTCTTTAGTCATTTTCATTTATTTTGAAGGGTTTATATTTTCAAGGTTGCCCTTGTAACACACGAAAATAACAATTCATGAAAAAATTCTGTTATATGGTAGTCTCGGAGCTACCAGATTACACCTGCCAGGATATATTCTAGGAAAGGGTGTATAGTCTGGGAGCTCTGGGAATAAACCCCGGTTTATGGTCTAGTAGCTTCTAGAATATACCCAGGGTTTACTTTTATGGGGTTGCATGCGTACATACATGTATACTTTTAGACTTTACACCAGTATTGCTATTAAAAATTTCATCGCATCGGGCATGATTTGAACACTACCTACATGTACCAGTCTTGAGCCCAGTGATCTGGCACTGGTTACTGAACATGGTATAATTAAATTCTTACTGTTACATATACATGTGTGTTTGATATCTTGAATTTTCATATCTGGGGCCTGTTTCTCACAAAACATCGTAAGTCTAGTTTACGACTAGTTGTGGACGTACACATAAGTAGAGAAATTTCGATCGCTAACTGTTAGTGATACGACTATAATTAGTAGCTGAGACGTCGTGGGTTTTTAGTAATTTGTGGCATATTACCCGAGGATGCTATTCATTCTTGGACACAAGTATGTTTAATTATATTTTGGGAAAGACTTTTTGTCAAATATTTATGTTTATGACCATGTAACTACAGTGAAACCTGTCTTAAGCAGCCACCTAAGGGAGTAACAAAACGTGGCCTCTTAAGACAGGTGGCTGCTTAATACAGGTCGTACTGTACTAAAATTGATGATTTGAGAGAATATTATAGTGACCCTTTAAGACAGGTGGCTGCTTAATACAGGTGGCCGCTCAAGCAGGTTTGACTGTACTCACAATTCCACATGTTGCCACTAGTCTGGTTTCAAAACTGCCGCTAGCAATCTGCAGAAAAACGAACAAACTGTTAGGGACCATGTATAAATGTCAACCGCTTCACAATCTAAACAAGGTTATAGTTTGACCCCCATCCTCCACTTCTAATCCTAACATAAAACATTGATCAACTCTGGAAAAATGAATTTACAAAAAAAGCAATCCGAACTTGGCTTTTAACCCATCCCTACCCAACCCGAACATTGATCGTATTGTAAAACACATCCTTTCTGAATTATATACACGTATGTATGTGAAATATGGATCAAAGTAGTGTTTTTTTGTGTTGACGTTTTTCTGAATGTAGACATTTTGGAAAAATTCATTATTAAATTATGCTCATCACGAAAGAGTTAAATTTGGCTGCAAGAATAAATGATGGATTCCCTTTCACATGACAAGCAAATGAAAATATGATCAAACTGTAACAGCAAGTGTCACCAAACCTGTAAACCAAGAATGTAGGTCAACGTTTTTCCAGTCACTGGCACACCCATAATTGTCGTCATAGCAACACGTGGAATATCAAAGTAGTATGGTACGAACAACGGGTAGACAAAGTAAAACCTACAAAAGAAATAAACAAAATTAGTTAAAACTGGGCACAGTCATGCATCAGTCATTGGTATTACATATTATATATGAGAGATATTTTAAAGTTGACTAGAAAATTCCCAATGTTATGCAAAACAATTAAATGCTAAATTTACCAACGTCAGTGTCATTGTTATCATGCTAAAAATCAGAAATAAAACCATGCACATACCACATCTTTTGATATACATCCAGCCATGGACCACTGGTTGGAATGGGGAAAAAACATGATCTACGACAGGTCCATCAAATGTTGTGGTGTGTGCTATCCTGTCTGTGGGGGAAGTGCACATAAAAGATCCCTTGTTGTTATTCAAAGAAGAGTAGTCTATGAACAAGTGTCGATATAACCGTGCATTTGACATCCAATAACTGCTGATTAATAATCAATGTGTTCCAGATGTCGTTAAACAAACAAACTTTATAACTAGATACTTGAAGTAGATTGTTGGTTAAAGAGAATGGCTCACCATTTTGGCGGGAGAATAGGGACCATGTGACAGAGGCATGCAGCTCAGTCTCGAGGGGCAAATAACATTGGTTTTTACGCCACTGCATCTCTAGACAATAGCGTGACCTTAAACAGTGTATTAACTATCCAAAAGGCTATTTTTGGCGATCGATTCGTATGTTATAAAGAGAGCAATTTTATGTAATATAACGACATTTTGACATTTCTGTTGTTGTTTGTAGTCATATAATAAATGCATGCAATTATGTAGATATATACAAGGACAGTGTTTTCGCTTCTGTTTATCATGATTATACGCAAATTGATTTCTTTGCATCTCATTGTCACATGATCCCCATTTTCCCGCTAAAATGGTGAGTGATTGTCTTTAATATAACGAGAGATTAGTGTTATATCGTACTTACAAGCCAGTTGGCAGGAAATCAACATCTATCTTGAGACAGTAACATGTAAAAATGGCAAGGAGTTCTAAGACAGTCGCTAAGACACCAGATGCAAACAGATGAGACTGAAAACAAATTGACATCTGCTTATACAGTGAAACCCCTCTAAATCGGACCCTCAGTAAACCGGAATTCCCTCTAAACCAACCATATTTCAAAGTCCCAAACAGCCTTATGTGCTGTATTTATACCTCGCTAAACCGAACACCCCTCTAAACCGAACATTTTACTCAGTCCCTAGTGTGTCCGGTTTAGAGGGGTTTCACTGTACAATGATGTACAGTACGGTACATGTACATGTTAGAGCTGTAAGTATAATATTTCTGTACAGCATCCAGTGTTCTTGCTCGATGAAAATTAAAAGCACGGCGAAAATGGTTGCACAAAGTCTGTGCAACGCAAACAAAAATAGAAATAAACCGTAAAATAACACAAACAAAAAACATTACCAAATGACATCTTTAAACTGACTTTGCAATATCACCACAAATGCTTTTACATTATGTTTATCATATGTAATAATGTCCAAAGTATGCCTTGCAACTACAGTGTACTAAAAATTAATTCTTTTAGAATAATACAGCATAATCGAACCAAAAGACAATTTTATTTTTGTATATACATGTGTAGAGGGTCATGCAGATGCAATAGGGTATATTCCTGGCTTCAAAATAGGCCATATAGAGTAGTCTCCCCTTAGGACCGATAGAGGGCTACAAGGCGGTGAAGTTCAGGCTGTGAATTTGTACAACGAATTACAGTATCGAG
>JAULBR010000132.1:0-16414 GCA_032355825.1 Melanodrymia aurantiaca
CCGTCTAGCACACGTCCCCTAGACGCTAATCCGCCCTTTTCATTGGTTGTTTGGTCTCGTTGCTCAGAAGGTAGACGCCTGTTGCTACCTTCAACGTCATAATTTTTCGTAGTCTGAACCAAGGAGTGATGTCACCACACTAAAGCGTTTTGGTGAAACAAATCCAATGTATTTTGTTTTGTATAAAAAAATTATAAGACTGATTGTACTAGAAAATATTTCTGGCACTCGTCATTTTGTAGATGGTTTTTCTGACGTCAAGAAAATCAATCTATGGGGCTCGCCGAAAGCTCGCGCCATTGATTGATTTTCTTGAGACTGGTGTCAGAAAAAATCATCTACAAAAGAACTCTTGCCAGAAACTATTATTGTAGACATAACTAAACTTAGACTTTGTTTCGTGAGTTGATTTTGACACAATAATTATACATTTGCTGCCTAGCACTGGTTCTACGCCTTAATGCAATGTGATCCAATCAGAACTGCTATCCCGATTCTTTAACTCCCACTTAAAATAAGTTCGCAATCGTTAGATTTTAGTTGTGTCTGTTTAGAGAGAAACTGGCCGTTTTATAATTATGGCAAACTAGTGTTCTAGCATCACATAAAAAAATATTTAAAAACATTTTTCGTCGCATCATTACTTTTGTGTTTATTTTTTTGTACCGTTTCGATAGGTTAATATTAAATTGCTCAATGTTGGCAAAATATACGCACAACGTAATCGACAATTAAAGACAATTTAAATTTAATTACTCGATTCAAAAATGGTAATCATCACAAATAACCTCCTACGTGTATATATAATACAATTGATATTGTTTCTTTTTATACAATCCGACTATAATTTGACAGTCCTTACGTTATTATAGTCAATTAAAATGCAGTGTAAATCACCGGATACTATTTGGTGTAAATTTACAAAACCTACACTGGTAACATGAAAAAACAATTTTCCTTTTGGCATAATTTTTTAATAAGCACATAATCCATTAACTGTGGCAAACTCATCTTCGACTGGCAGCAAACACAATTATTTCCATTTATGTGCATAATACGTGTAAATTATAAAGTGCTATGACTCCATGTGGGTATGCGATAAAGATACCGATAAGATGATTCAGAATATTAAATAGAGGATATTAAACGAGCTACCCTGTATTATCATGTTTAAGTCCCAAGTGAAATAATTTTCATTTGTCACGAGCTTTTGACAAATGAAAATTATTTCACTTGGGACGTAAACTTGATAGTACAGGGTAGCTCGTTTAATATCCTCTATATATACTACCATGCCAAAACAACGTTTTATAATTGTCACAATGTTTGTTATAATATTTATACGATGTATTATCTAATTAAATTATTTCCAAATTTAGTCTGTAGCAAATCAAACTTAATGGTGGTATAGAACCTTTTAGGTTTTGTGTTACATTGACGTTTGCGAAGATCTACTGATTTGTGATTTGAGATCTATGCGTGTTTGGGAGCGTGACGTAGTCTAGAGGTAAAGTGTCTGCCTGTGGTGGGATGAGTCGAGAGATCGATCCTTCACAGCGTAAAACATTTTATAAGCTATTTTCCGTTCCACGATTGGTTTATCAAATTCCGTGGTGTGTATTATCCTGTCTATGGGATAGTGCACATACAAGACCCCTTGCTTTTTTCTGTAAGAGTAGCCCATGAAGCAGCGACAGCGGGTTTCCTTTAAGACCATGTGTCAATATAACATGCGTCTGACGTCCAATAACCGCTGATTTATAATCGATGTGTTTCTAGTGGCGTCGTTAAATATAACAAACTGTGTGACGTCATAGTTAGCGTTACGTCATAGCGTGACGTCGTTAAATAAAACAAACTTTACTTCACTGCATTAATATGATAATTTTAATTATTTTTTCAGTGTACCAATCAGATCGACTGCCGAGATATCGTCAGACGTCACATCACTCAGATCCCCGTGATCAGCGCATCGCGGAAACGAGCTCTCATCGCGTCGGGTCGACTACGGCGCTTACGCAGTCTCACATCGTCGCCCACGTTTTCTCGATCGTCGAGTCCCGACAGCACGCCGCGAGAGTTATCTCCCGACAGCACGCCGCGAGAGTTGTCTCCCGACCTCGACTTCACCTCAAACAGATCGGTGTCCAAACTCTTCATCACATCGCCAAAAACTGACGCTCGCTTCGAGCCAATCTCTAAAGCGGATCATGAAATCGCTTCGATCCGTAACGATCCGGAGTTGAGCGTGAATTGTCGCCGTCCCCACCCCCGACGACGCGTTGGTGACGGGTGTTTCAATTTCGAACAGTTGCTGCTGACCGGTCACGGTTCATTTGATGACGTCCTCGGGATGGATTTAGACCGGGAAGTAGCCGACATTATTTCCGGACCCAGCAGTGCAAACTCTTCTCTGAGCGGTGCTTCGTTCCTCAACGGTGGTGCGGACGTGACTGGTCCTGGTGTGGACGTGATTGGTGCTGGTGCGGACGTGAGTGCTGGTGCGGACGTGAGTGGCGACACAAAGATGGATTCGTTGGACTCTAGTGCGCCCCCCGATATGAATCAGTTTGCTTGTAGTAACAGCAATAACGCTGCAGCAGCAGTAGCAGCTGCTGTTGATATGGGAAATGGTAGGAACATTGACGCCGGTGTAGCTGCTGTTAATACGCTGGACATGATGCGCTCGGAAGCTGTGGGAGATGTCGCAGCGTCGATGATGATGATGACGGACTTCTCGGCCGATCTCGCCGTGATACAAACAACCAATGAACAGAACTCGCAGATTTCGGCTTCGAACATTCAGGATGTGAATTCCGTCGTCCACCAGAACCAGTCGCGTTCCATGAGCGGAAATATTCTACACGTGGAAGGAATATCAAGCGATGTAGTTCCGGAGAATATTCTCAGCGAAAGTGTCGAAGACGAAAGTGTTCCGTTCACGCACAGCGAGACTGTTGACGATGGTAAACGCGATGGTGACCTACTTAGTTCCGTGGTCGAATCAAGTGTTAACGATACGGGAGGAAGTTTTCCTATTCCAACCGCGGGACAAGCGTATGAACTGACTGATAACCCACAGACGACTAATGTTCAGTACGACTCCGGTATAATGATGGATTCGCAGAGTGTTACGGACTCTGGACAAGTGTTTAGTGATCCTAATGTCCCTCCTAACATCGCGTATAACGAAACTGTTGATCAAACCGCTTTTGAGGAAAACCAAACAGACCTTACCGAGTCCGAAACGGGACTTTCTACGACTCATCAAAGTGTTGTAACATTAACGGAAGACTCTGCAGTCTCGGACAGACACGAAATGAGTCACGGTGTTGAAGATGATAGTAAACGTACAAGTCCCGAGATTGAAGACAGTATTAATACAGAAACAATTAGTGCAAGCCAAGTCGAATCTGTCACTACGGACGACGTTTCACTGATGCATGCACACGAGGAGCAAGGCATCGGTGCTAATGTTGAACAATATCTAACTGAAGCTGTCGCGATGGGCGAAACAACGGATCATTTCCCCATAGAAAGTGACGAAAACGTCGCCGGTGTTACGTCGGTGAGCGAAACTGTCGCAGCACGACAATACGTTGCGGACGTTTCTGAACGCGGTGTAGGTTTGGTAGACCCCGACCACGTGCCCATGGATGCTAGTGTTCCATCGGAGGCAGAGGGTCAGTTCGCCGATGTAACCGAAGAAAGTACAGTGATTCGTAACGATGGTATGGATGTAACCGAAGAAAGTACAGTGATTCGTAACGATGGTATCGATGGTGGGGGGACATCCCAAGCACAGGATGTCGAAGATACAGCTCAGGTTTTAAACCAAATCAATAATTATGAAGGACAGACTGTCGCGGATGCAAATCTCTCGTCTACGGAAGTTTGTTTGGGAGAATCGCTTACAGCGGAAGGACAAACCATGATGCATGATGGTAGTGAAACGGCCATTGAGGATACGCTTGGTGAAACTATTACTACAGATGTGTTACAAAACGAGTCATCGGCTGTTGAAGCAAGTCGGTTACCTATACAAAGTGGTCTTCAAACTGGAGAGCAAACGTTTGTCGCCGGTGTTGAACAGGACGCCGACGATGCCAACACACAAGCGATGATGATGATGGAGAGTTGTATTGCTTCGGGTGGTGACACGGAACGTGCCGTCACGCAGCTTGATGGACAGGCCGTGTTAGAGAACAACTCGCAGCTTATTACAACAGGAGATTCTGAAACGTCTAACGTATCCCATACAGGAGAATCTGTGGTGGATACCAGTCACTTGATTCCACAGGCTGCTCTTGTAGCCGAAGAGGAAAATCAGTTACAATCGTACGGTGATGCAGTTCCTCAAACCGACTCGGCAGGGTTTGTTGCTGGACAGACATCTGTTACGGACAGTCAGATGGCTTTGCAAGGAGTAGGATTGAATATTCCTTGTTCGACAGTGGAAGGAGTAGGATTAAATATTCCGTGTTCGACAGTGGAAGGTATAGGATTAAATATTCCGTGTTCGACAGTGGAAGGTGTAGGATTAAATATTCCGTGTTCGACAGTGGATGGTATAGGATTAAATATTCCGTGTTCGACAGTGGAAGGTGTAGGAATGGATATTGCGAGTTCGGTTGCACCAAGTGCTGATATGGTGTTTACCAACTCGTACACGTCGGTTGAACCTCTATTTCAACCAGAAACATTAACAACAACGGGTCATGTTTTGACAAACGTAAACCAATCGACTTTAACAACAACATCATCATCATCATCATCATCGTTATCATTATCAACTCCTACCACCCCCAGTGTCATTCTCGCATCTGATATGTCCCATACGTTCGCTTTAAAGTCATCACAAATGCCCACGGATCAAAGCATCGGGGTTAGCACCTCGGCAGAAACCAGAGTTATCTCCCTGTCTAACATTCAGAGTGTTGCAGCTCCACCACAGAATTCTCTTCCTAACGTTACGAACGTGTCGAAAACGAGACTGTCACCGTCGACTCAAAAGTCGATCAACTCCATGAATTCTATGTCGTTCCAAGACGTCTTCATGAAGGCGATTTCACAGAAAGCCGAGACGAAAACTTCCTCCGCGACCAACCAAGTGAAAGCTTCGCCAAAACGTACTACTAACGTCGAGACATACCGACAGTCAGCGGTCGAGACGGCTAACGCTCTCGTCGAGTTGGGCAATCTCCCCGGGAAAGTGACGACGTCCGTGGTTAGCGTGACGACACCGACGCTTCCCAGCGACACCGACGCTTCCCAGACAGCGAGCGTCGCCGTTTCCCAGATTGAAGAGAGTGCCCAGAACCTGCTCGGGATGCAGGCACTGAGCGACAAATCGGTCGAGATGCAAGTCGTCGATCTCGGACAGGTGGAATCTTCTGAGTCGCTCGCTTTCCAGATGCTGACCGCCGGTCTCGCCCCGCAGTTCCCCTTCGTTCAGAATAAAGGCGAGGATGGGTCGGAAAACGAACCGATGGCCGCCGAGTCCACGCAGACTCCGATCGAGCAGGGGGCCGTTGCCATGGAGACGGACGCTGCGGGGGGCGAAGCGTTGCCGGCCGATATTCTCCAGCAGTCGATGCAAGCGATTTCGTTGACCCCGGAACAGTTGGCGAGATTGACGCTGTCCGGTAATAATTCTGTCGTTTCGAGTGCTGCAGCGGGTCAGGGTGAATACGGAACGGCCATGTTGGATAGCTCGTTACTGAGCGCGGGCGGTGACCCGTCGTATCAGATCGTCCAATCGGCGACGGACGCGTCTGACCAGCTGACTAAAACGATCATGTCGCAGATGATGTCCCAGGGGAAAGTTGACTCGGGGAATGTCTGTACAGCCTCGGTACTAGCGTCCACGACGCCCACTCGAACCATTTCACAAACCATCTCTAAAGAACTGCTCGACAAGATCACCGCCCAATCGGGTCTGGGATCGCCGGCCAAGAACATCATCTTCCAAACGAAGAGCGGATCGATCATACAGACGGTGACGCTTCCTCAGCTACAGGGCGGCACATCCCTCGGGAACACGCTGACCCTCCCCGTCTCCTCCCTCTCCGTGGGTTCGTCATTGACAGCGTCCGACATTCTGACGGCGTCCGGTCTCCAGTCGACGATAACGACGGCCGTTGTGGACAGCGAGGCGGTGATCGCGAATCTGTTGGTGGGCGCGCTGGCGGAGGGGGGTCAGGAGGATGAGGTGCACGTGCCCGACGGCGTCCTCGTCAACGTGTTGCTGCAGTGGCAGAACAAGGACGCGATGTGCTGGCTCGACGTCGTCATGTGTCTGCTCTGCAACAGCTACACGATGCAGGAGCGCATCGCCACGGACGCCGTGGACGGCCTGCTGGACGACACTCTGTTGAAAACGCTGATGAAAGCTTACTCCCAGGCTCAGACCATCGTCCAGAAACTCTCCGTCATCAAGCTAGCGGGAACTACGGAACCCGCGATCAGTAACGGTGGGGGTGAAGAAGCTAGCGCGGCTGTGACGACGGACGATGCGTCGGGAGGTCTCGCGACCGGTGTTGGTACCGCGGAGGACGTCTCCGCAGCGGCCGGGGACGGCGTTGTTGTCGAGGGAGCGGAGAAGAGGAAGAAGGACGCGGTTGAGTTGGCGAAGAAGGTGATGGAACGGCTGACGGAGGCCGCGACGTCGCTGGACGAGATCCGTGAGAAGATGTGGGACGCGATGCAGCCACGACTGCGGTGCGAGCGCGGCAAGAACGACAGCCCCGTGATCGCGCTCCCGCTGCTGGTGCGCGACAACGCCACGCTGAAGGAGATGTTCAGGATGGAGTACAGCTTCTCGTTCGTGTGCGACAAGTGTAACTACGCGCAGACTGACGACCACTCGAAGATCCTGCCCTCGTTCCCGACCGTCGCCGCAGACTTCAGTATGAAGGAGCCGAGCTTCATGAGGAAGTGCTTCGAGTGCAGCACGCCCAACCAACGAATGAGAATGCAGTACAAAAGGTAATTAGTCCCTATTTTGATGATCTAGCCCTAAAAAGCCCCTTTTTTTTTTACGGGCAAGTTCGCAAAGGACATTGGGCCATATAAGCCCTGAATTCGATAGGACATTTTTATTTTTCCGCAAACATTAAATAAATTGCCACAAATACATCGATATCTAGATTCATTCGTAAAACATTGTCAATGTTAAAGAAATAAAGGTATTTTACAAATGAAAATGTCCCTAAATTTTACTTACTTTGGCCCTAAAAAGCCCCTAAATTTAGGAGTGAAATTTCTGTATGAACCATGTGAAAACTTCCTGGTTAACCGACAATTTTTTTACCATTACCCCCTATTTTGCCAAAAAAATGTATCTTTTTGGTGGGTGGGGATGGGGATGGGGATTTGTTTTAACCAGTAAATAAATAATATTTTTTTCTACCTACCTTCTAAATTTTTTACGTAACATTAAAAAAGAATTTTTCGATTATCCATGACTTGTTTATCAAAAACGCGTATGTCAGCACCAGAGAGTCATTCTGAGATTAAATAGGTCAATATTTCCCAAAGCAATTTTATATACTTCTTTTCCCATCGCAAATTTCACTACGAGTCCTTGGCAATGTCAAACCATACAAACAAGTTACAGTCAGATAGTTTTTCGAGTGCTATTTGCATGTCGAAAATTTACGTAACATAGAAGTGCGAGATCTCAGACAGTGTTTGAGACGATTTTGACATTAATTCATGCAATTAATTCATAAATTAATGTAGACATGACGTGACGTCACACACCATCTGTAGGACATTAACAGAGAGGGTACAGGGATTGTGTCGGGTGTGAACCACGGTAACAAACAGACCTCTTCCAAAAATCTTATAACTCGGTCAGAAATGTTCTAATTTTTGTGTTTAAAAATCCCTTTTCAATGTAATTGTGTTCCAAATTGTGACTAAAATCGTGCTAATTTTCCCAATCCTATTTCGCGATGGGATCGAAGAAAAAAATGCTGGAACTAAATTCTAGCGCTATATATATATATGGGGCGGTATTTATCAAGCAACTTAAGTCAGAAATAAGACTAAAGTCTCTTCGATTGTGACTTCAGTTCTGAGAAAACAACAATCCCTAGACATAGGTTTTGGACGTTTTTGTCCTAAATCTTAAGTGTCCTCCTGAGGTGTCTTAAGAATTCTACCAAAACTTAAGCTTACGTTGTTGTCTTACCTTATTCAGTTTAATGAAACTTCAGTCAAAACTTAAGAAAAACTTAACATGTTTGATAAATACCGCCCCAGGTTGACATGCTTCGTACAACTTTTATTTCATATGATCATATTTTGTAAAAGGAACTTTTATATGCAATTTTCGTTTTAATTAATGTACATGTAGAGAATGAATGCTGATCAAATTGGGTGGTTTTTATTTTGTTTCACCCTTTTGTATAAATGTTTTTATTGATTTTGCAATTAGTGTGTTTTATATTCTTTAGTTATTTTGAATAAGACCAAAAAACATTTGTGTGTTTAGAGTAATCTGTCAATATTTGTTTTGTACCAAACAATTTTATTCCCCGAGAATCAAAGAAAACTAGAGCAAAGATGGTCATCACTAAATAATACTTGTATTAATATAATATTAACTAAGCCAGGTACTTCATTCCATTTGCTTTAAATACAGTCAAACCTGCTTGAGTGCCCACCTGTCTTAAAGGGTCACTATAATATTCTCCCACATCATCAATTTTAGTGCGTTATGACCTGTATTAAGCAGCAATCTGTCTTAAAGTGCCACATTTTAATACTCCCTTAGGTAGCCGCTTAAGACAGGTTTTACTGTACATATACATGTATTCTATATAATATATACAAATATGTTTATAATAAAAAATATATTTTCAATTTTAGCAATAAAATATTTTGAGTAGGGGGTTAAAATTAGGGCAAATGGGGTTACTCAGAACACACTACTGTAATATTTGTTAGAACTAACGAACAAGAGAGCTGCTGTAGTCAAATGTGTGGCATGTGATTTTAATATTTGAATAACGATCAACTTTCTATAACCAGCTTGTTGTTATTTAAGTATCCAGTCATTCAGCTTCTGTTGTTTGTTTGTTAATTTATTATGTTGCATATAAACTAGAACTAATGTTTTCACCTGTGAGTAAAACTGATTATTACATCTCAATAATAAATATTATGAAGTTACATATCATGATACGTCTCTTATCATTACCCATATATCAAGATATGTATCATATCGTGAATGTCACTCCCTGTATAGTGACTGTCAATTCCTGTATCGTTAACTGTATTGTCCAATTATTCTGCTATTATTATACGCAATGAAAATATATTGATTTAATAGTTTGAGCTTTTAAAGTTATATTTTAAATCATTCGGGGTTCTATTTCTGAAATTTGACTCGACGTCGATGGTTTTGACTTTGGGAATTTTAGCGTCATGCACATTAATTTATTCCAAAATATGTCTTACGTAATTTAAAGAATTGAGATTTTTTTTTACATTGAAATTGGGAATTTTTACTCCAAAATTGGGAATAAAAAGTGACATAGCCTTTGGGGAATGGTGGGGAATGGTGGGGAATGGTGCCGATTATCGGAGTCTAGCAACATACGTGTAGGTGATAAAACCCTGTCATTACATCACCACTTCCAGGTACATGTATTTTAAGACTTGAAGAAATTGTCTTTTGTTCTTGAAAGTGTTGTAAAGATTGATTGACGCTCTAAAATAGTTTAAATTATCTTAAACAAAATGTCTGTTTACAATACATGATGTGTATTTTACTTTGAAATTACTGATTATTTTATTGACACATGCGTTTTAAAAATAAAATTGTTATCATAATGGTGATTTTAAGCCTAAGTACTACTGAAATATCGTTTTTCATTTATTAGAGCATGTATGCATCATTACATGTACAACATGTACAGGGGTTCTAGATTTTTTTTTAAATTTCACTTGCCATGGGGCCAGTGGATTTAAAAATTCACTGGCCCTGGCTTAAAAGTCACTTGCCCAACTTTTAAATACCAATACCAATATAACAAAAAGAATACAAATTGTAAGTAAATCAATTGTTTTACTGGCCATTGGGCACGGCTAAATCAATTATTTGGTGGCCCGAGTGTAAAAATCACTGGCCTTGAGCATCGGGCCACCGTAATCTAGAACCCCTGATATCATATGTAACATTGTTAGAGCTATATTCCAAAAACTAAACAGGCAAAGCATTTTGTACAACCAATATAATTATATTTTGAAACTACCTGTATATATACTGAACATGTAAATAATTATGATTTTACTTTTTACTAGAGTCGCTGGACAACACGTAACTGAACAGCATGGCCGACCAGCCAGACAGTACAAATGCTCAGAGTGAAAATGATGCAAATTCTCAGACACCACCGAACCAGCAACAGACCAGACCAGGCAATCCTGTAATGGTGAGGACAACTCTATTTTCTTTATATAACTCGCTGTTTTTAATACAAGAAACAATACATCAACAGTTATGCACAGCCTGTCATCAACGTTTCCATACAAAAGAACGGCACTAATTAGCTATGAAGATCCTCAGTTTATTGTTGTCAAAACAAGGAGGCCCTTCACACTTCTATCAGAGTTCGACAGACAACAATCACATGGTGTTTGGCTGGTCTGATATACGACCGATTCAATGTGTTAAAACATACCAGAACTTCAGATAGATACACTAGTTACCTTTAGTTACAATGAAGTTTCAAATCACAAATGATTAACAATTCATTAAGCTAAAGACATTTTAAACGATTATTTGTCACATGCAGGGTTACATGCTCGGATATAGGAAGTGGATGTTTTAACTTTATATTGTCCACCCACCCCTTCCCAAACCAAAGTGACTATTTAAAATAAAACAAGTTCCTTTCAGTTAGTTATGACTTATTTACGTGTTTATAGTTATGCCCAATTACGGTACAAGCACGTCTGTCAAGGAACCGCTGCTTATTAACTAAACAGAATAGTGCCTTTCATTTTTATGTGAGCATGAAGAATTCACCAAGTAGATGTTCATATGAGCAGCCAAAATGCTCATAGAGTGAGTTTTAGAACATCTACTTTTCAAAAATTTCCTGAGAAAGAGCAAACAACACCGGTGTTTTACGTGCCTTTGGAAACAGTATCCATGTTCAAATGAGTAGTCATAATGTCACCAAAATGCATTAATACGTAACCTACATATTTTTTTATTATTATTGGAGACTCGATGTAGTGCCATCAAAAATAGAGTGAACACTTTTCACCACTCCAACCTCCTGCTCCTGTGAATACCTTGAATATATATGCTACACATTATCAGAATACGAAACCTGTTTATTTGTCTCTGTTTGTACCATTTGAGTCAGGTTTTTGTTTTAAAGTATGGAAAAGATTTATCAAAATTGCTGTAAAAACCACACTTTTCAAAGTACTGTAAATGGTCAATTTAATTAATATACAATATCATGTGTTGTTTTAATTAGTACATTTTATTATAGTGGCAAAATTTTTTGCTAATTGTGAAAAAATATTCAATGTGACGATTTATATTTGTCAAAGTGGCGAGAGAAAAAAATCCGACCCAGGCCGAGCACTGTACACTATTATTGCATTTTAAAATCCACCGAGATATTATTTTGTAATTGGTTTGTCAAACATTAATAATTATGATTATGATAAAATAAAAATTTAGTAACATTCTCTCTCAATAATTTTGACTTTTAAACTAAGTCTAAATATTCCCATTTTTTTTATCAAAATATGGTGATCAAGATAATTAAAATTCCACTTTGTTGGGTAAAATATGTTTAAATAAAACAATAAAATTGAATTTTTTTTCTTTCTTAGATAGTGATGCCATTTGTCAGTATGAACAAAAAATCAAGATTTCAGTATAATTTGAAACAAAAGATTCTTTTTGAGAAACTATTTTTAAACACTATTGCCATAATGAATATTGTTTAATGCTGTGTACTTGTATGTATTACTTAAGAATATTGTAATTTGTGATTGTACGTGTTGTTTGTCTACACTGCAGAGTCACATGATGGGTAACAAGGTTGCAGCCGCTCTGTGGTTCACCAGGATCTTCACTGTCGTATGTACCGTTCTCTACATGCTGCCACTCCTTGGGTATGTTTCACTTACACTATTTCACATTCATTAAAGAGAATCACTCGCCATTTTGGTGGGAAAATCAGGACCATATGACGAACATGAAGCTAGTTACACGCAAATGAATTTGTGTGTCAACAGAAGCGAAAATGCTCCTTGTTTATCTAAATAATAGCGTACATTTATTATATGATTATAAACATCAACAGAAATTTCAAAATGTCATTATATTACATAAAATTGCTTGGTCTATGATGTACGAATCGATAGGCAAAACATGCACATGGTGTGAAACGTGATGTAGTCTTTAATGTGTCATGTTGTGAGCAACATCGTGGGTTGGTAATCTTCAGTATTTATCCAAACATTAACCCTCTCAGATTTCAATGACACTTTATACACTAGTAAGGATTTTGGAAATTACCTTTTACTAGCCATATCTTTAGACCCACTGGTCAAATAGGTATTGAGATATAGGTCACTAAAGAATATCTGTTTGAGGTTCGATAGGTCGACGAATCGATCCTCTTGAGCAGTGAATCTGTTGGATTATTTCCCATTCCAACCAATGATCCACAACTGGTCCTTCTACAGTCATGGTGTGTACTATCCTGTCTAGGAAGGTGCACATAAAAGATCCATTGCTGTTATTTGAAGAAGAGTAGCCTATGTGGCGGCATCTGGTTTCCATGCATTTGACATCCAATAACCACTGATTAATAATCCATGTGTTCCGGTGGTGTCTATATATATGTGTAGAAAAGTCTGCCTAACATCTGGTTTTTTAATTTCTATTTACAGTGGTAATCCACAAAGCTACTACACTCGAGCTTTGATCAGCAGTGCTGCCACCAGTGCACTCAGACTACATCAACGTTTGCCTAACTTCCAGTTTAGCAGAGAATTCTTTGCCAGGCTTTTCCTAGAAGACAGTTGTCACTACCTGTTGTTTGCCATCATTTTCATATATAGTTACCCCAACACGAGTATCCTTGCATTCCATGTTAAGATTTAATAATATTGTAGTTATATTAAAGTATATTTAATCCTTTCTAGCCACTCTTTTTACCCAATGCCTTTACCATCAGACCACCAAATTTTCCCCGAGTTGTTTCTCTTTTGTACTGGATTAATTTTGAAAAATACCTCTTTGAGTGATGTAACTATTTCATAAATATTTAATGTCCATAAATCTCCCAAACTCAACATCACTTTTTCTGTCAATCAGTTTCTGTCAGAATTATCAATTCAGTGACGCGTCACGTTATTGATTGTCAATGTCATACACCCATTAACTGTGGACAAAGTGTAGATTCAGTGCCAAAGGTTTGGATGTGCAGTAATTGTGTTATGTATCCGTGGCTCTTGAGTCACCATTTACTTAGTTACACCAAGTGAAGACACTTATTTGAGCAGGGATAGTCAAATTTTAAAATATTCTACTAGCCTATGCACTTGTGGGTTTTTTTAAATTCACTACCTATGGTTGAAACTTCACTAGGCTATGTTTAAGACAATATAATATTTAAAAAACTAATAATGTAACCTGGTGTAACTTGGTAGATTAAACAGACAAATTATTGCTTAACAACTAAATCTGCTGCATTTCTCAATGTATGCAAAGAGTAATTAGTTCATAAAAATATTATACTTTGTGTTTAATTTACTGGCCATCAGGCTGAGCTGAAGTTCAAAATTCAATAGCTTTGTTAGGACTACCGTATTCTAGTTCTAAGCCCTGTTTGTGTTTATCTTTTATGCCCTTAACATGTATCAGTGGCTCTTGTGCCCATCTTTCTTTTTGGTCTCCTTCATGCTTGCACGTACACAGTCACCATTCTAAATGTAAGTATTTAAATATTCACCCAAAAATATACGTCATTCATTATTTATGAAATTCTTACAGCAAATAACCTGTTTCAGTTTCATTTTAAAACACTTTCTAATATTTAGACAATGATGTAGAAATAATCTTGCTACTTCTTCCACTTGTTAGTTTACGTGTGTGACTCGCACATTTCCATTCACACGATTCCTTCTACCTACCATCGTTAAGACTAAGTTTGAACTAAGCAATTCTGATTTTTCATGATCAATTCAAAGTTTCATTAACATTATGATTGGTTTTATTTTGTAATTTGTAGTATGTTTTGTTACAGAGAAGGAACTCAATTTGTGGTTTAGACTGGATTACCTGCCCTTGATAGCCAAGAACAAAGGCCAGAGTTGCCATCGGTAGAATTACGACATCACTGTTATTAAATGGCACAAAGTCTACCTGCTAAATTGGCAAATATTCTGAACAAACATTACATGACCTTTTGATTAGACAGACAACTTTTCTGGGTCTCGTATATGATGTTTTCGCGAGTGGGGAAATACCTCCTGTTGCTATTTTTAGAACATTCCAACACCCAATGAGACTGGCATGTTTAGCACTCCTTATCCATTCTTTATGCAGCAAGTCGCTGAGTGCAAAGGGCAGGCAATCCAGTCTAGATTTACAATAAATTTTGTAACATTTAATGACTTTGTATTTGCAAATGTTTACGACTTCTATTACATTTGTTGCAGCTCATGGGTCCACAGTCGATGATGTTCTTGAGAAATATGGTTTCAAAGCTCCAGGCTCAACAAGTGAACATTCTGCGTTTTATTGCCTGCAATGAGATTTTTCTCATGCTGGCTATTGTTGCTATGATGTTTAGGTTAGTTCTGCTTCACATTTCTTCAACTTATTTTCAGTTGATACCTTATATGCAGCTTCTCTATTTCAGATGGAAAAAGTATGATTGTACACAATCTTAAAGATAAATGATAACCACAACTAGGAGAATATTGATTAATTAATCGGCAATCATTGACTGCATGTAGTAATAAAACTAAATGTT
Source organism: Melanodrymia aurantiaca (assembly GCA_032355825.1). Lineage (NCBI taxonomy): Eukaryota > Metazoa > Mollusca > Gastropoda > Neomphalida > Peltospiridae > Melanodrymia > Melanodrymia aurantiaca. The sequence continues at coordinate 15,027 of JAULBR010000132.1, forward strand.
CTTACAACAGTTACTGTCTGATGAAACTGTCACGCTGGTGATTGGTGTAGTTTAACACTTTTCACTTGCCATCAGCTGAGGACGGCAATCTCACTACAGATAATAACGGTCAAAGACAAACTTACACAAGCTTTTATTTAGAGCTATATAGGATCTCTTCGAATGCATCTCTTGTTTTAGATTGATTAAAACATGTTTTGATGTAAAAACAATTGATACCAGTAAATATGGAGCAGCTACATTGGAAATATTTGTAAAAAGTTGAAAATATTAAAATGAAATCAGTCGGGGCAGGATTATATCTAAACAGTAACTTCATCTTAAAAGTGTATGCGTAGCTTTTATATATATCATCTACATCTAGTATTTAAATCGTTTTGTAATACAAACTTACATTATGTTAGACAGTGATCCACTGCTGGTTGATTGAAGGCTGTGGTGTGCGCTAGCCTGTGGAAAAGTGCACATAAAAGATCCCTTACTGTTATTCAGTAAGAGTAACATATCTGGTGACACCGGGTTTCCTCTGATCAAGTGTCGATATAATAAATGCGTTTGACATCCAATAACCACTGATTAATAATCAGTGTGTTCAATAATCAGTGTGTTCAATAATCAGTGTGTTCCACTTGTGTCGTTAAACAAACTATCTTTTATTTTACTATTGTATGACGATGCATATTACCGATAGAATAATTAAGGTATTAATTTTTTCTATAAATCATTTAAAAATTATTCCTCATTTTTAATGTTTTTGCATTGCAGTGGAAAAGCCAGTTTAATCCTGCCTTTTGTATATTACCGGTTCCTATCTTTGCGCTATTCTTCTCAGCGAAATCCTTACTGCAGGTTAGTGACGGTTACTTTCATGAAATGATTCTGAACTTAGTTTTATATATTTTATTAATTTCTATGCCAGGTCCAATGAACCCCAACCTCGGCTAAAGCCCAGGTATCATATCTAGAGTGCTACTCTGACTGTCATGTTGTTCAATTCCTGTACCACAATGAAAATATGTTTTAAAAGTATTCCCAATGAACATGTTTCTCCGTTTAGCCGTCCCATACAAAACATCTAACATAATAATCAGACGATTGAACTTCATATAACACATCACATAGCTAAATTTAAACCACATTTTAAGTCAGTTTTGTAAAGCTTACATTACCAAACTAACTGACAGCCACTACTACCAAATACGCAAAACATTCCGTCAAACTTTCTTAGCTCCAACTTCGATCTCGAAAAGAGCATACAGACGGCACATAAAAATCCATTTATATTTAGATGCTTCTACAACAAATTTATCTTACTCAGGCCTTGACGTAAGCAAAATTGATCGTAACCTATCAACCGGTTACGCTAAAATAGAAGACCGTAACCTATA
>JAULBR010000243.1:1904-16410 GCA_032355825.1 Melanodrymia aurantiaca
GGCAATGTGTTTGAGCGTGTGGGCACGACGTTCGCCAGTAGAGACGGCTGTAACACATGCACGTGCTCTATCTCCGGCATGTCATGCACGACCAACACCTGCCCCGGCGCAAGCGGTAAGAACAACTAATACCTGTCTACAACTTAATCCAAACTATGTTATACATGTACATGTACTACTGATATATTTATAATGTTTGGATGATAAAAAGTAATAATTCCGGCTATGAAAATGACACGGAACGGACGCTCAATGCGATGGAGTGGGGTGGGTGTTAGTAACTAAGATTATGTTTAGTTTTTCTTTATTATAGTTTAAGGTAGTAGTAGGATAGGCTTTGTGACTTGTAGGCTTTTTTTCTGGAACGCCGTTATGGTATTATGTTTCTAACTTAATATTGCAACCAGTAAAGATGTCGGTTGTATTATATTGGGGATAATTTTGCATATATCACAAAGTATGTGAGAATCATGTTCTATATAACAGTAATCACAGACTGTGTAGTATTAAGTGTCATGGTAATAATGTTGTATGATGTTTGTTTCGTGACGTCACTCAACAGGTCTGGGTAACTGCTTCATGAACGGTGTACTCCACCAGAGAGGAAGAACGTGGCTTGCCAGGGATGGGTGTAACACGTGCACGTGCTCTGGAGGTCAGGCGGCGTGTACTCGCTTCAACTGCGGGGTTACACGGCCATTGGCAGGTTCGGACACGTACTTTTGTATTAAATATTGATTGATTTGTTTAAAGTTACGGTCCGATGAATGCCATCTTACGTAGCGACCAAATTCTATCGTCATGTTGTCTGCTAACAGAGAGAATTACTTGCATTAAAATTACAATTTAATAACATTATATTGCTTAAAAGTCTAATAATAACAACATAAAGATGGTATCTGGCGCGTCAAAATTGTTTGTAAATATCACAGTACACTTATCTCCCTTGAACAGTTAGCACGTGCACGGTATCCGGAATCACCCACCAGTCCGGCCAGACTTGGAACGCCGGAGATGGATGCAACAGTTGCACGTGCATCCGGGGACAGGTGACGTGCACCCAGTTCAACTGTCTGGTACAGACAACTCACAGTGAGTAGTCGAATAGACGCATACTCACCATAACACCTGTCTGTCCGGCACACACGATAACACCTGTCTGTCCGGCACACACTATAACACCAGTCTATCCGGCACACTCGATAACCACTGTCCGGCACACGCAACATATACTCGAAGTCGGGCCCGTAGCCAGGATGGGTTGAGCGGGGCTGGGGTGCGAAAACGTTTACTGGAGGGGCATATATATATAGAAAAAAAAAAATATATATTATAGTTTTTTATATATTTTTTCTCTGGCGCAGGGGCGCGATAATATTACGCGGGGGTGGGCTGGCCCCCCGGCCCCCCCCCCCCCCCCCTTGGCTACGGGCCCGCTCGAAGTTGTCATACAAGCACACTAGACATATTATGCACGTCGCCTAAAAGTAAGATAACTCCATTAATATTAGGAAGCAAAATGTATCGAGTTATGTATCTATGGGAGCGTTGGCCACCAACCACAAACTGGTACAGACTGACACGGACACAGACATAGAGCAATGATTTACTCCGTATTGATGACAGGAATCGGTCGAAACATGGTTTAAAGGCACAATTCCCAGTTTGCTCATGGAATATACTTTGCTGTACATGACCTGGAGTTGGCCATGCCTGACTATGTGCATATGGATGGACCACTTGATGACAACGATCCTATACACGAAACATATACATGTAGGTATGTTGGCTACAGACGAATTGCCTGATGGATTGGTCAACGGAATTGCCGGGTTCTTCCATGTATGTAAGTGATAACACTAAGAGAAGACCTTCCACCAGAAGTGTACATAATTATGGAATACTAAACAAGTTCGCATCAAATAGTCGTACATCACGAGCGAAAGCGAATGAATGTATGATTAAAAACACGGGTTGTTGATATACGGTAACTTGCTGGAACAATTATAGTATTTTATTTATTACAGCGTGCTACATTGCTCAGACAACGACGAAAAGAGCAAATTATTCAATAGAAATGGCAATCTCACAATGTGAAGAATGGCGTACAGTTATTAAACTGCAATCTTTCTCACGTATGCATGGGTAATAAACTGGATTCCGCTATGTTCGACCATTAAGTATTGATTCAATAAATATTAATGGTACTTAAAACCCAACAAACGCCTGTCTATTCGTAGAAGTTGTTATTTGGTGGAATCGTGTTCTTAAGACTCCTGATTACTTGTAATGTTAGTTACATGACACTGTGTTTAGATCCAGTCTACCGGACATGCTATGTGCGGGGAACACAGATGCGGCCAGGTCAGACATGGAGTGCCCCTGATGGATGCAACACATGCACGTGCAACAACGGACAAAGCACGTGCACACGCAACCCCTGTACCAGCAGTAAGTTCACTTACAAGCCGTAAGGGCGACATAAGTATTATATGAAGTAACATTCAATACAGTCCGTTTAGTCCGTACACATATTTAGCATAGATTCGGTTTGTTCCATCAAGATAAATATTCACAAAAATAATCGGCTTATCCCGTCATTCGGTGGAAACAACTGTCTGTTTTGTTACACTTAAATAACATGAAAGTTGTAACAAAATTGATTAAAAAGTAATCTGGAACTTTACGGAATGAAACAATTCGCCAGATTCATAAATCGAGATATTACCTACAAACGCTGGCCTTCATGACTTAATGTGGAGCGGGACGTAGCTCAGAGGTAGAATGTCTGCCTGTGGCGGGATGGGTCGAGAGATCGATCCTACACAGCGAACACACTTTTATGGGCTATTTTCCGTTCCAGCCAGTGAAACACGTCTGGTTTATCAAATTCCGTGTTGTGTGTTATTCTGTCTATGGGATAATGCACATAAAAGACCCCTTGCTGTTATTCGTGGAAGATTAGCCTATGTGGCGGCAGCGGGTCTCCTTTGTGACCATGTGTCTATATAGCCATGCGTCTGACGTTCAATAACCACTGATTTATAATTGATGTGTTTCTAGTGGCGTCGTTAAATAAAACAAACTTTACTTTCATGAAAAAAACCGCAATAAAACTATGATTTATACATGTATTTGTTGTTGTTGTTGTTGTTATTATTATGTTGTAAATAGCAGCTAACTTGTAGCGTATAATCTATAATCTGCAGTGAATGTTTTTACAGACCCCAATGTCCATTCTGGCGTGACGTGTTACGACAATATTGCACATCTTTTCCATAACGAGGGCAATTCGTGGAGTAACACGTGTGGGACGTGCACGTGCAACACGGGCATAACCACGTGCACCAACGCTCGTAGCAACCCACAATGTCCCGGATATTACGGAAGTGGAACTCTTCCCGCGACTGGAACAGGAGGTATTCATACAATGCATCATAATGTAATACTATATATACACTGTACTTATCATTTGATTTTAAATAGTTTAAAGCAACTAAAATGCTTTCGGTAAATTTAATTCCATTTATTTTGCATTAACATAAATTAAAATTGTGTGTGTTATATATAGAAAATGGATTTCTTGCTATAGATAAGTTTGAAATCTAAATGTCAAAATCACTAAAATTATTAAATGCGCACATCTGCACACAGAGCAGAATTAATGGTGTATACATGCAGTGACATTCAAAGCAGTGAAGAAGCAATGTGTTTATGAAGAGCTGAGATTATTGGGCCGGACAGACGAGTGTTAAAAACATCTGAAAATAGGTAAAAGTAGGGTATTGCGTTATTCATCATCTGTTTCAAGTTTACAAATCTTAATAACAGAATTACCGTTGGCAAGTTATTAATACAATCCAACATAAGGGTTTGCCATTAAAACTAAATCTAAAACACTGGTATTACTAAATATTGGAATTGCAGTTGAAATCTCAATGACACGATCCAGGCAATTGGTTTGATATTAAACGTACAGTGAGACAAATTAGCTCTATGTTATTGGCAGATTTAAAGAGAATCAGTCGTCATTTTGTCTCGAACTGGGCAGCAACGTGAAGACGGTGTGGAGCGGGTTATACGCAAATTCATAAACAGAAATCACTGTCCTTGTTGATCTACATACTTGCATACGTATATTATATGATTATAGACATCAACAGAAATGTAAAACTGTCATTATATATACACGTAACATTCATTTCTATAACTCGTACGAATACATCGCCAAAACTTAGTTAGAACACTTCTAAGGTCAAGCCATTGTCTGGAGATGCAGCAGAGCGGGAACATTTGGCGCCAAACTTGGTAACTGAGGGTCTTTAAGTTAATAATGGAATGTGTACAGCCTTTGATGGCGGACCATACCAAGGCGGTTTGTCTAAACCTTTAAATAGTGGATAAGGCACCTAAAACTCTTTGACGTTGAGATAGTAACCATGTTTGTATTTTAATTATTTTGTTTAGTAATTCCAGGCACATCTTGCTTTGACAGTCAACTTGGAGTTTCGTACAAAGAAGGCCAATCGTTCAAAGCTCCGGACGGATGTAACGACTGCGCATGTCTACGAGGAGTTATTCTTTGTTCTAAAGGCAGCTGCGTTGTGGTTGGTTGAACTTGAAAATGTACTGTGGCTATGCATAATAAATATACGACATTCTGCGCGTTTGTTAGCTATTATAACTTATTTATGTGCTTGTATCAAATTAAGGTTCAATCATATCTGTTCCGAATACACAGTCCAGCTGCCTCGACTGCCAGCCCATGGCTCCGTTTTACAAGCGATCTTAGCTAAGATTGATCTTAGTGACTTAAGTCTTAAGATCAAATTTAAGATAGAGACTTTCAAAATTAGGATCGTTTTACGAGGCTATCTTAGTGCGATTGTAAACCTCATCTTACTAAGATAGCGACCTTAGCTAAGATCAAAATCTGTTGAAATCCGACAATATAGTTCGGATAACTTCGGTACTATTCGTAAATATTAAACCGAGTTATCTCCCTTCGCCACTTTTTTTTACCAGACGATACATGTATTTGATTATGTCTTGTGCAAAACAACCAAGGAAAACTCATTTCGGAGATCAAGAAATCGATATCATTGCCAGCGAAGTCGACAAAGTTAACGTCATAACGTATTATTTGCGTCGTTCAGCAACACGGCCAATAATAAAATAAGAAATAAAATATGGAACGATATATCCCAAAAGTGAGTATAGTAATGAAATTATATTTTTAACATTATTGAATGCATATTAGTATCAAGTGATAAGAATGGAATTGATTTTTCTCCACTTGAACAAACCCCACAGTTCAATTCGTATAATTATGTCCATATGATGAATGTATATAATTGTTAGAAGTTGGTACAGCAATTCGTGTATGTAAGTGGATGTCTGGGAAAGAATTCGTTCAGCATCGAAACTGAAAGGTGGCAACCAAAGGTTGATTTCAATGAATTGATGACAAATATGCCAATGGTGATCTCCATGCTGACAGCATTGTCGATGCTTTAGGGTATATGGATTATTTGTACCGGGTACTTGTATTATGTTAATATTCAGTTGCTATGCAAATACTATTTTTAATTATTAACTTTAGACTATAATTATGTTAACATAGCGTATGAAAATTAGAAAATAGAATTCCCCATTTTCATTATGGTAATGGTAATGTGGTTTATCGCCTTCATCCATCCGAGGGATGTTGTAGAGGGTGCTGGGATTGAGACACCGTTCTGACCGAAGTCAGGTCGCTCTCTCAATCCCTGATTTTTGTTATCATTCATGATACCTTCTGTCGTGTCTTACTCCAATCAGAACTGTTAGTTGTAACTTATTTACGTGCTTATATCCAATTAAGCTTCAAGCACGTCTGTCATGGTCATGCAGTCCAGCAAGTGATCTTTTATAATACGCACTTTCCTGAATAACGCAATAGTGAAATAGTGAATAGTGCAAACTGTTCATGTTTTAGTTTTATTCAGTTGTCGTCAAATAGAAAACATAACAAAGAACTCTTAGGCATACACGTTGTTCTGAGATTTATACAGATCGAACAATGTGAAAATGGTGAGAAAGTTCTTGAAGTCTGAAATAGAAGAAAAAAATAGAGATTCTGGCGTGAGAACGATTCGTAGTTTAGTGTTGCTGCGTTGTAATACATTCATGGAACTATTAATAAACATCTCAAAACTGTAGGGCCTATTGGCTCGCAGCTATAAATCCCATATGACTCCATAGAATTATAATGGATTCTTATATAATCTACCTTTTTCCTAGAGGATACAGTAATTAAGTCTCAAGGGAAACACACGGTCGTATGTGAAAAAATACGTTTGTTCCTTTAACAACACCACTGTAACACATTGATTATTAGTTAGCCGTTATTGGATGTCAAACGCATGGTTATAGAGGCAACCCACTGCCGCCACATAGGCTACTTTCTTCTAATAACAGCAAGGGATCTTTTATGTGCACTTTCCCATATATTATAGCACACACTACGGCCATTGATCGACCATTCGTAAATCATTGGTTAGAACGGGAAATAACCCAACGGGTTCACTGAGGACGATCGATCCGTCGACTTATCGAACTTCAGGCGGACGCTCTACCGCTGAGCTATACCCCGTACTCAGCCACGCAACCACCCAGCAAACTTGACAACAACTATGCTAATACTTACCCCTTGCATGCCAAGACTTTACAAGCAGAAACGCCGATTGGGTTGTGAATCAAGTTGGGGCAAGCCGCTTCGCATTGTGCCTCTGTCTCGTCGAGTCCAAGGTTATCCACCAGTGTTTGCACAACAGATTTTAGTTCATCGATGTGCAACCATTTTGCAGCTGCACCCAGAACTGAAAATATAAAGTTAAGGTTTGTTTGTTTAACGACGTCACTGGAACACATCGATTATAAAGCAGCGGTTATTATTGGACGTCAGATGCATGATTATATTGACACATGGTCTCAGAAGAAAAACCCGCTGTCGCCGCTACTCTTATCGAAAAACAGCAAGAAGGATTTTATGTGCGCTATCCCATAGGAATTTGATAAACCAGTGGTGAATCACTGGCTGGAACGGAAAATAACCTATGTTTTGCGCTGTGGAGGATCGATCCTTCGATCTATCCCACCACAGGCGGACATTCTACCTCTGGACTACGTCCCGCACAATCTGAAAATCTACATAATTGTTTAGTATTTGCATCAGCTTGACGTCGATATCATTGACACACATGTGTACGTGCCAGAGCGTTCCACGAAGCCTCTGAATGTCTACTATAGAACGTTTTCACCAGCCCATGGACGGTGTAACCCTGTGGAAACAACTTCAGAGCCAGAAGAACATGGCATTGCTTAAATTCGGCATATAATGAACATGCCCTAAAGTATCTCAGAAGTTGTGATGTGTAGACACTAACCGCTGGAGCAGATTGAATATTGTTCGACATAAAAGGGACATTGAGTATTGGAAAGTTGAAGTCATCCCTTTTATCATACAATTTTGTGTAGAGACCCGAGTCGTTTTAATTCTATATGCAAAGATCAAGGTATGAAACAGATGTGGATAAATCAATGGAAGTCGATCAGCTATCCTACTATTACTGAAAGATATAAAATCATCAATATAGCGGAAAGTAAAATTGAACTTTTTGGCTATATCCCTTTGTTTCGATTTTACCAGGTTAGTTAGAAATCCTGATTCATATGCATACTGATAGAGAAACAAATCGGCTAGCAATGGAACACAATTAGTGCCCACGGGATACCAGTTTCTTGTCTACATGTCTTATTCCCAAACTTGACATATATGTCGATCAGAAAGTCCAGTATTTCAAGTTTTTCTCTGTGAACTTTTGTCATTCTTCACCCTTTTTAGTTAGAAATGCCCCGTTAATAAAGGAATGTCATAACTTACAATACCAAACGGGTTTGCGTCAATTTGACATTTCCTTTATCAGTCGACATTTTTTCCCACCTGATCTTAGTTTATAAACAACGCCTGAAAGATATCCAGAGTAACGTATTTTGCTCTGAAAGAATATTCACTTCACCAAAATAACCATAAAACAAAACATTTTATTCATGGTATGTCACAATTTTCGATAAACGACTATAACTACATAAACATAGTTTGGAATAATTAATCAGAAGTACGTTTTTCAAAATTTCCGTTTTTGAAAAGTAAAATGTCGGCGGTTTTGCCCATATTTATACTCTATAAAATCAACTTACTATCTTTAAGGCTGCGTTTTTCAGGCATGGCAAAGGCCAGAGGGAGGAGAATTACCAGAATGAAAACAAGCTTCATCTTGAATTGAATCTGTAAAATATAACATACACACTTTTAAAGAGCAGCAAGTATAAAGCAGTCTGAAGAAATCTATCTGCCATCCTTGGACACAGCTTTCACACTGGATTCCCATCTTTCGCGAACACCTGGTATCATCACTGCCTTGGCTGTGATTCATGAGTACTTGCCATATCAACTTTCGTAATATCCTTTCAGCTCTGCCTTGTGCAGAGTTAAGTATTTGACCATGGTATTGTCTTGTCGTACTTTCGTGGATATAATATGCACTTTAAAATGTTTAACAAAACAAACTTAAACCTTTATAGAAAAGATAATAATAATTATATTCTTTAATTATCCATGGCGTTGAAATGTAACAAAAACTCTGGGGATACCAAAATCACCTGGTGAAAACTGTGGACTTCATCAGGGCGAGTTGATCATACTCAAATTTGAACGCGAAATAAGAAGATATTCTTAATTATGTATATTATGAAAAGAACCCCGTATATTATATTATATTATATTATATTATGTTATATATTGCATTAGTTGGGGGATATGAATTGCTGTCTGAACTTAAATATTCTCCGATTACACCTATATGCACTGCACACTGTATTATTAAGTAATATGAAACATTGGATACGTAAAAATAATACCCAAAGCAGATTACATTACCTGTGACAAACAAGTGTCGAGTGAACCAATATCAAACTAGGGCAACCTTATATATTGCGAAAACCGGTGGGAGTGCCACTGATTCCAAGAACACACTATTCTTCACACGATTCTCATTGGTATCGAGCAACATATTTTCACACACAAATATCAATTTGAACTACTAATCGTGACCTCAGAAGTCCACCTTATATAAACCAGACTAAAGTATGCACAATGCCGGGTTTTAAGATAGTGTAGATGCCACTGTGCTGACGTACTCAATGCTATTCGTAACATTTCTCGCTATTAATGGAGAATTTTTTATTATTGCTTACAATATCAATATACTTAAGTATTTCCAACGTGTTTTTGGTCACCCAAATAGCTTAAAGGTAGTCCCGAGGTTGAAGACGAGTGCCACCGAACGTACGCATCTGATTTGGCACACATGTCACTTAAGGGTTGCTTAACGAATTTAGAAGGGGTGCCATGAAATCGGCTGTTAAGATGACCTTCAAAATCTAGGTCAAGTTCATATTTGTTTCTAGAAAACGTTCATTTTCATTTATTTGACTGCCTTTAATGGTTATTTACTGCATTGAAATAATATTTTTACCAGATCAAGTTATAAAAAACACACAGCCTTGTTGAAGATTAAATACAACTGAAATTGGCTTGGACTGAGAACATCTGCAAGGTCATATGAAACATAAGCAAAAACATTATTCAAAGGGCATATGACAAAATGGATATTTAAAAGTTGTATACAAACATTATAACTGCTTTAACATTGTATGCAAAAGTTATTTTTGGTTGGATGTAGAACAATGTTTCTATATTAATGATACATAAAAATTATGACACATAGAGAGTCTTAACTAGATTTTCTTCCTACACAAAATGCTGCTGAGTAAAGATTGTGTGATGGAAATCGACTGATGTGGCTCATGGCGTATTTGACATGCATGATTCTAATTTGGTTGGATATTTACAGTAGATGTATTCATTTTTCGCTCTTTTTGTTGATGGTAAAATTGCTAAGTTGTGCGTGTTTATGTCTATATGACTGGTAGTAAGTACCTGGTATTGATTATAATAATTAATGGATTGGGAAAACTGCATAATATGTTGCAAGAGTGGTGGGGACCTCAAATGTCCTGCTAAGAGTCTGCAACAAAATGGACTGCAAATTTACCAAACTTTTCTTAAAATGGTGGAGGATTTCCGTGGACTAGGTATGTTACCAATTGACGTGGACTTCAAAGAAGAGGGAACTGGGGATATATTTCTAAAGCATCATGCCAAATGGCATAAAGCATGTCATCTGAAGTTTTCTGCTTCAAAGTTAAAAATAACTACTGAACAACTGGATAAGAAACGGAAGCATGAATCATCTAAGGATCCTCAGCATGGGTGTAAACGACGTTCTTCTGGACGTCCCACTGAAGAAATATGCCTGTTTTGCTCAGAATGTTCTGGTAAATTACATAATTGCTCGACAATGAAGCTTCATTGTGACCTGAGAAATATGGCCACGGAACTCCAAGATGTACAACTGCTAGCAAAACTTTCAGCGGGTGATATTGTTGCAATTGAAGCCACTACAACAGCATACATTTGACTAGACCTTGTTCTAACACCAGCACAAATGATATACAGCTTCAAACGTTAGTGTTTGCAGAAGTAGTAACTTACATTGAAAGTAGTGTACAAAATGGAACATACATTTTAAAATTGTCTGAGCTCCATTCAATCTATGAAAAGCGATTACGGGATATTGGGATTGACAAGAGAATTAACAAAACAAGGTTGAAACTACAACTACTCGGTCATTTTGACAAAGATTGCCAGGAGCAATCAAACGGCAAGCATGTACTGTTTGTCTTCAGTGAGGGTTTGAAGAAATTGTTGAAAGAAGCAACTGAAATCCGTGACTACGAATCGAAGGCAAAACTCGTAAAATCACTGCGAAAAGATATGTTTTTATTGTGATAGCTATTCCTTCAATGGAAGCTGTTCACCTACTAGTCTCAAAGCATTTGTATCAATGTTGTTAAATGGGCCTAATATTAAGCATCAAGACAATGCCATACCCCAGGCATCACTGAGTGTCTCCCAAATTATTTACTTTAAAATTAAGAACAGAGCCCCTACAGCTGACATAACTCGGCATTCTAGATTTCGCGAACCACCGCTTCTTATCTACTTGGGCCTGAATATTCACACACAAACTAGAAGCAAAAAAAACTGTAAACAGTCTTCATAAACTGGGTCTCAGCGTCAGCTATGATCGCGTAATGGAAACAGAGAACTTACTAGCTTCAGCTGTCTGCAAGCGATTTGAAGAAGACGGCATTGTGTGCCCTGTTAATCTTCGCAGAGGTATCTTTACAGTTGGAGAACTTGACAACATAGATCATAATCCGTCATCCACCACAGCTCAAGGTTCATTCCATGGTACTGACATAAGTGTTTTTCAATTTCCAACGTTAACTGATACTGGTGAATGCAGAAACTCAGTTGTTATTGAGCCAGCATTCTCTCCCTGAGTATTACACGACAGTTACAGCTGTGGCTGGCAAGACTACAGAACTCTCTGTTCCATAGGCCAGTCCTGTCGACTTTCAGGACCAATTGCAAGAAGCTAAGGCTGAAGAAGTTGCGTGGACAGAAAAAGCCATCCCATTATTGCAAAACAATGTACTACAAAAAGAAGACTGCATTTCCTGGGCTGCAACCCATGCATCTGTGCAACCAGACAATGTAGATCCTGTAGCATTGAGTACCCTGTTGCCACTTTTCTATGATAAAGCATCAACACTACCCCTGGTGAAACATGGTAGGGACATCCAAAGGCAAATAACTAACTATCTAAATCCCGGTCAGATACCAGTTATGGCATTTGATCAGCCATTGTTTACCCTTGCCAAATATGTGCAATGGCGTATGGAAACATTGTATAGAAAGCATTCCATCAACACAGGCAGCCCTCTTGCAGCATGCAAACCGAGCTGTTTACCAGACAGGCATCTGGACCACAAGCCTCAAGAATCAACAGTGTAACTATTTTGTCGAACAATGACCTAGTAGGGGCATTTCTTATTAAAATCAACATTTACTTACATATTATTACTTAAAATATTAATGTGTGTATATCCTATGTTATTCTGGGCATCCAAAGTGTTATAGTAGCTTACTGTGTCCTTATCTCAAAAATAATTTAGTACTAAATTATTGTAGGCAAAAGCCAAGGACCATATTAAGCTAATACAAAATGGATGACTGATAAGCAAATTAATAACATTAATATATTAAAAATAATCGCTTACACTAAAGTGATAGTTTTGTATAGCGTGTAGTATACCAAATAGAATCCCATAGACTACCCAAAGAAACTTGGTCCGTCTTGTGGCACATCAGTACTATTGCTTTTGACATCAAACTAAACTTTTGTGGATAAGACATTAACTGTGCTCTGAAAGAGTTTGGACAATGCCATCTTTCTTTCTCCATTTACTTAGTCACTGTTGGCCAAACAGACACTGTTACACTAACTCAGTTGTATTAAAACATCTCTATTGCCATTTATGTGCATCACTGCTCCTTTCAATTTTAAGTGTGATAATGTTCGTATTAATAGTCTTTTTCTATCGATGTCACTGAACGTGTTGCAGTTGACTTTGAAGATTGTTTCCTCAGCAAGACTTTGTTTTCTGTGTTCCATGCTCTTCTTTTTATCCTCTGTCAGCTAACAACTTCCTTCTAAATCTGTGACATTTAAATACAAATCTGTCACAATAACAGCTATTTGAATAATGTCATATATACATTTTCCTATTCTGTTTGTGAAGATTCTTGCCCGGATGTAGGACAGGAAACATTAAACTGTGGAAACAATTTACAAAATATTTGAACCAAGTCCTGGTCAGATTTCATCGTGTCATGGATGTGTTGCGACAGATTAGCTATATTCTTTTTCAGCTGAATTATCTCGTATATTAGGGTTCTTTTTCTCAACAGACAAGAAACAATCAAATGCAGAATCTGATATATTAGTCAAGCCAAGTGTCATATTTTGTTTCCTGAATACCTCAGCTAAGTTATCTGAGTATTTGATTGAACTAGAAATATCACAATGAGAAATAACAATGGACGATCTGAAACAATACCTGTGGATTGCTAACAAGGTTCATTTTGTGGTTCTTTACTTATGCTATTATAAATCCTACATATCTAATTTTTGAGTTTCTCTACAAAGGTATGTTGACTTCGGGTGTCCTTGTGTCGTTATAAACATAGAGTAATAAAACATATAACAAGACATCTGAAACTTTAAATTTACTACTCCAACTTCAACAATTTGTCGTTTGTAACATTGTTCGCTAACCAGCAAACGGATCTGACAGACGTTAGTCCGTGAAACAAAAATGGCGGATAAATTGCAGCCATGCGTTTCTTAACGCGGGCGTTAGGCGAACGTGTTGACGCTTGGTCTAAAAAACGGTCTATTAGCTAACAAACCCGTAAAGTAGAGCGCTAACATACCGATTTTTAGACCAAGCGTCTGAAAAATGGAATGCAGTTCAGTGTGAAATGTTCGCAAGAATATATAGTCTCCAAGTGATGCTAAGTAATTGAGAAATTATCGAAATTTATTATTGTGGTAACAAATGGTTGGTAATTACCACACAATTAAACATTTTTAGAATTAAACAATAAGAATACAGAGAAGTTTTAGACAAACAAAAGATCGGGCTGCGGGCGGAAAACGTGCATATTTGTTAGCAAAACATTTGCCCAAATGCCACCGAATTGAAACTCGCTGACGATGTCACATAACAGGATACAGAAGAGCACAGCGGCGTGATTACTGGCCCAATTCGGATAAAGGCCCAGTTCGGATAAAACGTGCAGTGTAAACGGTACCAGTCAGGTGGGCCAGATCCGGACAGACTACTGTTCAGTTCAAGTGGGCCGGAGTTTTGGAAATACAAATGGGGCTTATGACAGACGATGGTTAAGACGTGAGAGCCTAAATTATCTTATTTCCAGAGCGAGAGCCAAGGAAATGTAATAATTTAGGCACTAGTGTCGTAAACATCGTATTGTCTGTCAGTGTCATGGACACGAATGTAATACTACGTTTATTACCGTTCTGTTCCTGCTATATTGGCAGCTATGAAATCAAACCATGTGATTACGTTATTGGGAAATACATATAGTAAATTGATCCTTGGCATTTTAAAAAATCCAATATGGCCGCCGCCACCCCCTCCCCCAATGATTTAAAAGGCCATATCTCCTTAAGTATTTGTGCCAGAGACATACAAGTTGGTTGTGCATCCATGTTCCTAAGCATGAAGAATGGATTGGAAGGGTTATGGATGTAATTTTGCCACTACATTGGCATGTACAAATCCAATATGGCCGCCGCCACCCCAAAAATAATTAAAATGTATTTAACTCATTAAAGGAAGAATAACACGTAAAATAAGGTCAATGCATTGAAAAGTTACATATCCAAAGTATAAGTACCCATATACA
>JAULBR010000354.1:0-16405 GCA_032355825.1 Melanodrymia aurantiaca
CTGACGTCCAATAACCGCTGATTTATAATCAATGTGTTTCTAGTGGCGTCGTTAAATAAAACAAACTTTACTTTACTCCTTAACAAAAATAATTTGTGTTTTCTACTACCTGCCGACAACTGTTTACATTTAGTACTATGCAACCATTATAAATTTAATGTCTTATATCTTCAGGGGGCATTAAGTAGTTTGAACCCAATTCTGCGCTGTGCTGCTGGGGAAGCTCTAGGTCGAATGGCGCAGGTTGTTGGTGATAGCAGGTTCATTGCAGAGATGGCGCAATACAGTTTTGACAAGTGAGCATGTATTTAGCTTCTATTTGCAATTATTTTATAATAATGTTTTGACTGAAGACAAAATGTGACCGAGTCCTATTTTTGTTATTATTATTTTATTATTCCAGTTAGAATATGTAATTTTTGAAGATATAATTATCTGAATATATTTGTTCTTAACATTTACGATCATGAGGAATTTTCTGTACGTGTCTTTTGTGTGTATGAAAAGGTCGACATTTTCCATGAGAATTTATACTGTGTTACTCTGTATGCGTTTACTTGTTATAAAGGTAAATATAATTGGAACACACTAGGCCTTTATATTTGAATATATAGGCGTTACACATGTTAACATTTTTGTCATTGGCACGAAATATGCTATAGATTATTATTTTATTGGCAGATTGATTACAAATTTGAGTCCCTCTTTTGCTTAGTTACAAATTTTATGGTCCCGACAGAACAATTCCCACCGTCCGAACTGGACCTATGGAAAACACTGTGCAGGAAAAACAAAACTATTTATTTACATTTGAGGATGTTCTATGTTAAGAAGTTCCTTGTCATTTAACAAATGTTATGAGAGTGAGCCAGTTTATGACAACTTTGTTATGGTACATTTGATCTGATTCATCATTGAATATTGTCTGATGAAGATATGATTTTGAACATAGTGATGGTTTTGTTATTTAGTTTTATGATGTCATGCTTGAGATTGAGTACATTAGTGAATATAAGAAATATTATTTTTCAGGTTGAAATCAGCGAGAGATGTTGTCAGTCGAACTGGACATTCTCTTGCCCTGGGCTGTCTACACCGGTACGTGGGCGGTATGGGATCAGGACAACACCTCAGCACCAGTGTCAGCATTCTTCTGGCTCTAGCACAGGATTTCAATTCACCCATTGTACAGGTATGTATCCACTTTGTAAATCCATCTTGTAATTACTTATTACCCAAGCGGGCATTCTACCTATCTTGTTAAATATCCTCTATATAATAATAAAATTAATAACCTAAGCAACTATGTGGGTTTAAAAAAAAAATTGTATCGAACAAATGGTAATGATGATGGTATGGTGCAAATGATGTTTTAATGTTATATGAAGGTTACTTATATTTATTATAAATGTAGATGGACTAATCATTGTGATTACTTAGTTACGGAAGACATTGTAAATTGTGTTTTCTTGTCCCATTGTCAGATCACCCTAGGGTGTAGATTTTTCATAACTGAATGGTGGATTGGAGATACATGTACTATCTTTAAACAAAATGGTTTGTGGGTTATGCAGAAACGTCTATTTTATGTTAACTCTGTTGTTGGGTTCAGATAAAACTATTTATTTGTAGTAACTGAATTAATGTGTAGCAGGAAGGGTTAGTACAATTTTATTTGAATTTCAGGTATGGGCTCTTCATGCACTGGCCCTGATAGCCGACTCAGGTGGTCCGATGTTCCGCAGCTATGTGGAACCAACTCTGTCTCTAGTCCTACAGCTGTTGTTAATAGTTCCACCGTCATCTGTAGATGTCCACCAGTGTTTGGGGAAATGTCTGTCTGCTCTGATCACATCAATCGGACCAGAATTTCAGGGTAAGAAACATTAGACATGTCTATGATTTCGTAATAGTTGTATTACACGTGTGTTTATGAAACAGTGATAACATCTTTGATTTCATAACAATTGTATTACCCATGAGTTTAATAAACATATCTTCTAAAATTATTTTGCTGGATATCAATTTAATTTTTAAAATGTAAATATATATGTTAAATCTAAATGACCATATATGTGTTTGACTTTGACAATGAATGATTAAGCAATAATATTTGAAATAATAATGATTGTAGTAATATATTATTCTAAAATCAAAGTAGCCAATTTAATTCATATTTGTGTTTTTCTACTGTATTATCTAACTATAAAAATAAACTATTGATAACGTTTTTTTTACTATATTGTAGGTAAAAGCAGTTCTATTGCCACAGCTCGTCTGTATGGTCTGGTGTGCTGTGCTGTTATGCAGGACCACTCTGACTCCATGGTACAAGCCGAGGCCATCACTTGTCTACAGCAGCTGCATATGTTCGCACCCAGACACGTTAACCTCACCAATCTAGTTCCACATCTTTGTGTAAGTTCAAAATGCAGACTCTATGTATATTGTATTAAATTTAATACTGTTGTGTATAAGGCTAAATATAAATGGTATGCTCTACATTTTAGGAAACGTTAACTAGTTCACATCTACTTCTTCGTCGAGCTGCAGTGGCGTGCCTCCGACAGCTTGTAAACCGAGAGGCGAAAGAGATCAGTGAGCAGGCTCTATCTCTGTCTGGTGAGGGCAAGGATGGTAAATCGTGTGTGAACATCACCGAGAGCGGACTCGAGGGTACACTATTCGGTATGCTGGACACAGAAATTGATGGAAAACTGATATCAGACACACAGGACACGATAGATAGCTTATTGCAGACATTGGCTATCCCTAACCTTACAAGATGGCTTCAGTTACTTAAAGATGTCCTGTCTGCTTCCACAGGTACTTAAACATATAGTGGACTTTGTCTATTATAATATTCTGTGTAAACTCAAACAACCTAAGTCAACATAAAAAAAGAAAATTATAAATAATTCTCAAGTATTGTTATAGTTTTTGAGGCAAAAGATATTCCAACATATTTGCTTCTTCTTAAGGCATAATATACTGAAAGGAGAAGTAACCACCTTTGTGTAATAATGTGTAATTATATTATCTTTAGATACAACAAGCAGTATACCAGATGATAGTGAAGCTTTAGGTGATGATAATGATGATGATGAAAACGAAGATGCTGATATTGGAGAGCAGTTCAAAGCCACTGAAAAAGAAACTACGCATCCTTCTGTTGCACCAAGGTATGTGGACACATTGACTTTTGTTCATTCATTTGAAAGTACTTGTGGAAGTAGACAAGATCAGAAATTTGTTATTAAATCAAGTGAACTCATTCTGTGTACTGTTTTAATCACTTCTTCTAAACTGCTATTTCCATAAGATGTATTTGTGTTTTGTTATTAGATGACTTAGTTTTACTTGTCTATGATTATAATACATAGTATTTAATACGAATACGTAGTGTTTAATGTGAATCTCTTGCCCTCCAGGTGGCCGACACGTGTGTTCGCTGTCGAGTGTCTCATGAAGATCATGGCGGCTTGTGATGGTGGTGAATCACAGTTTGATCTTATTAGGGCCAAGAAACTTTATGAACAAACCGGAAATAGTAAGTAACAATACTATTCCTTGCTCTTCTAGATTCAAGCTATTTACAAGCTGATTGACTGGGTTTTACTTTCGATACCCAGAGGATGAAATAAATCTAAGTTTGGTGTTTTTGTAATTTTGTACGTGGTTTAATATTTGCTTTGACTTATTTTTAATATTGCTTCAGTAATTAATGATGGTTACAAACACTTTGTTGTTATTCAACTACATGTATATGACATGATTGCTCTTTGTATTTTTCAGGAAGCTATTTAGCTTTACACCTTTCTGATCTAATCCGAATGGCCTTTATTGCTGCTACATCTGACAGTAACCAGCTTAGACTGACTGGTTTGGCAGCTCTTGAGGTGAGTTTGTATAATATATTATAGTATTTGACCTTTCTGATTTAATCCGAATGATCTTTATAACTGCTACATCAAACAGTAACCCACCTAGACTGATTGGATTGACAGTTCTTGGCGTGAGTTTGAATATGATATACCTTTCTGATTTAATCTGATGGATATTTATCAATGCTGTGCCTGACAATAACCAGCTGAGACTGACTGGTTTTGCAGGTGGGTTTTTACATGTCTTTACACCTTTCTGACTTAATCCTATTATGGCATATCCAATAGTAGTCAGCAAAATAATCATGAAACCAATAAAACCAGTTCAAATAACTTGGTAGTCTATAGATTAAAACAATTCATTTGTTTTAGGAAGTAATTGTGAAGTTTGCAGAGGTCCCTGAACCAGAGTTTCCTGGCCATGTCATACTGGAACAATACCAAGCTCAGGTAATTAAAACAACTTTTTAATGCAGAATTGAATACGAGTTAGCCCAGTTGGTTAGTTAGCCAAATTGGTTCATTCCTTTTCAGTAAAGTGACATAGTAGGTGATGATTTATGTACTGATTTACACTGTAGAAGATATGATCTAGTCAAGTGCTGTCAAGTAAAGTACAACTATGTTAGATAGCTACACCTTTGTATTGCAGTTATTGAATAACATGAGAAAATGTACAATCTACTTAAGACAGGAAATTCTGTGTAGCCATCTTTGATGTTAAAAGAAAATTCCACATTTGTGTCTTGTATATTAAAATTACACAATATCATTCTTTCTTGTTTTGTAGGTTGGAGCTGCTTTAAGGCCAGCATTTTCACCAGACACTCCATCTGATGTGACTGCAACAGCATGTGAGGTAAAACACTTCATTAACATTAAGTCTTTTCTTTTAAACATTGAGTAGAGGTCAAGATCTGTGTCTGCTTTAACCTTTGGTGGATATAAACACCTGTAAAATATAGCACCTTGTGAATAGCAAGTATATGTATATTTTTAGTGTATAGGACATGTTAATTGTCAAGTAACAATTGTAAAATAGTTGTGCAACTAAGACATTTTGTAATTCAACAACCTCATCCAGTTGTCTCTGTTTGTTTAGGTTTGCAGTACATGGATTGGAAGTGGTGTCGCTCGTGACCTCAATGACCTTCGGCGCGTACATCATCTCTTGGTGTCATCATTAGCTAAACTGAAACAAGGGAAGTCCCAGTCCCCTCTATACAATGAAAGTGCTTCAACTATGGAGAAACTGGCTGTTATAAAGGCATGGGCAGAGGTTAGTACCATGTGTATTTGTCATGTTTAGACTATAGTTCAATAGTAATTTATCAACTAAGAATTAATATTATTTCAAATGTTCAATAACAAGACATCACTTCCACTTCCTCCTGCAGGTTTACATTGTTGCTGTTGACAGAGAGGCTGAGAAAATGCAACAGGCAAAGTCCAGCCAAAAGGAAGAAGAGGAGGATGGTTACGAGTGTGGTGGCGAGAGCTTGTTGAGTCTAGTCCAGCCAGAATTATCTGCCCTTAGCCAGCACTGGCTCAATGCCTTGAGAGATCATGCCCTGCTTTCTTTACCAGCAGGTGTGTGGTGTATAGCACTTCTTTATAAGATCAAATAGCTTGAAACTTGTTGCATGAAACTTTGTGATATGAAATACCATGGCTATTTTGATTTCATATGCCTGAGTAACTGGCAATCGGTTAACAAGACCATGTTGGTTTCTCAAACTAACCTTATCTCAAATAATTCAGTCCGTCTCGTCAACATTGAGATAATAAAGTTTTGCTGTATGTTACAAGTGCTAAATCATTACAAATGCTAAATCATCCAATAGAATTTTCGAATAGCTACCAATCTTCTAATTTCTCAGCTAGGAAATGAAACTTGGATGAGCTATTTGCCATACACGCATGCATTTTTTTCTGTTTCTTTTATTCTATTCGGTTGTCTATATAAGCTACAAAGAGTTCATTATTTCATTGAAATTACTTTCATAACTTGATATTTCAATGGATTGTAACTTGTGCACTAATATTATTGTAGTACAACCAAGTATATACTGTGACCAATTTTGCATTGATATAACTTAAATTTTGCAGAATATTCTCGTCAACTGCCTTCAGAAGGTGGAGCCTTTTATCACCCCGATACAATAGAAATGGCCAGATCACACTACAAGAAATCATGGCCACCTATTCTCTATGCTTTGTCTGTGTGGCTGAAAGAGAATGGTTTCTCAGATAGTGGTGATGATAAGAAGATAGAAAGAGAAGGTTTTATCAGGTCTGTGGGTGGCCTGAGTTTACAGCCAGCTAACTCGCCTGCCAATATGAAGCCACAGGAATTAAATAAAGACAGATTATATTTGATTCTAGGTTAGTACATGTTTTGAAAATTACATTTCTATTTTATTTAAATTGAGCTACTTTAAGGTAAGCATTAAAGTTTTGGGAATGTTGGATGTCGTGGAAATTTTCACCTAATAATCAATCTGCTGTAACATTAAGATCCCTGGATCAGTGATTGTAATAAAATGGACGGTAACGTATAGGTCTGTGGCAAATCCCCACAGCTTGGTGGTTAGATCTGCACCCATCATCGGGTCTGGTTTATCTGAATTGCGTGAAGTCGACAGTCATGTAGAATGTGTCCAGTGGGCTGATCTACCTGTTTGCAGGCATATTGTGAAGTTTTAGCAACGTTAATCCTCTAAGCGGGTACAACAAAAACTGAAAAGTTTCTTCATGTAATTCAAAATAAAACTAGTTTTAACTCATCTAAAGTTATGTAAAGCTCACTAGATTTGCAAACCCTTGAACATTATCACAATCATATTGTATATGTTAGAATTGTTATTCATTACTCACTGTGAGCGAGGATGTAACTCTATGGGTTATTTTATGTTCCAACCAGTGATCCACGATGATACATCAAAAGCTGTGGTACCTGTTCTCCTGTCTGCGGGAAAGTGCAAATGAAAGATTTCTTGCTGCTAATCAGTACGAATAGTCTATATAGCAGCAGCAGCAGGTTTTCATCTAAGACCATGTGTCAACATAACTTTGACGTGCAATAGCTCATGATTAGTAATCAATGTGCTCCAGTAATGTCATTAAACAAACTTTATCTTTATCTTTACTATTGTGTTTTGTTCATGACTGGCACTGCATGTTACATAGAACTGTAATATCTATAGGCATCTGTATGGAATCCATGTGCAGTGCAACTTCCCGGCTGCCTGTCGAGACGGTTGAGAAGTGTCTGAGGGGTTTATGTGCTTTGCTAGAGATCAAGTGGCCACGTACACAGCTTGGAGAAGACCCGGTGTTATCAAGGGAGCTGTTAAATGTGATGCACAGGTATATTTAATAACTTGTCAAAAAAATATTTTTGTGCATATAAATTTATCATAATCTTTAGATTACTAGATTAATTTGAACAAACATCTGGTTGTGTAGACAATAATATAAGTTGACTTTTTGCAAGCACATGGTTATGGGGATGAATATATGTAAATGAAATATTAAATGTTGTTTGAACCCTAATGATAGTGAGTAAAAAGAAAATCTTTTCAAGAAATGTAATTTAACTTTTGTGTTAGAATTATTATTTCCCACAACTAATTTTGCTCATATTTTTAATCCAAGGATAATTTTAACGAGAGACGACATCACAATACAAACGCTGGCCATGGATGTTGTGAAACAAGTTGTGAAATCTGCCCAAGAGAAGCTGGATATTGAGAGAGTCAGATTGAAAGGTATGTGTTGTGTATTTGAGATATGGATAGTGAATTATGAATGATTGTAAAACATTAGTGTGACTTAGTCAAACTGTATTTCAAAGTTGAGTCAAATTTTTATCTCGAAGTTAAAGGAACCAATCTTTGAGATGTATGTAGTTCTAGATACTCAGAAACAACTACCAACAATAAAGTTCAAAGTCCAGCATTTTACATTCTATGTTAATAATTTACTATCATGTCAAAAAATATTTCTGTGGTATGTATTTAATATTAATTTATGTAGTAGTAGTTTATTTTTATCTGTGTAAATACAAAATAAAACAAACGGCAAGGCACATACATGTGTAATCTGTAATAAATAGCCAGTGGCAAAGATAAGGAAAGTAAAGATTTAGCCAGCAAGTTAATATGACACCATTTTTTTTTATTATGCTCATGATATCCTAACAAATACTAACTAGCATTGATTGTAAAATTTAATTTTCTGCATTTAATATCAGTTTCATCATTTTTAATATATGCAGTGGCGAATAACAATGCAATTTTCTTCTATAATTTAAATGAATGTTCTTGTGATTTGTAAAACGTTCAGAAAAGGAGCTGAGCACACCTAGCACGACGGAGAGCAGCACTGAATCGATGGACACAACGGACAGCACTGTTAGTATTGGAGAGGGTCACGACACTGGTGAGATTGACCAGAACAAATCAGTGGTGTTCGCCACGCTAGAGGTGTGCCTGTGTGCTCTTGTTCGTCAGATTCCTGCCATGAATCCGTCGGCACCAGCAACTGGATTTCAGACGCCGACACATCTCAGGAAGATGTCTGACGAAACTTGCTGTTTGATTTCCACTGTTGTCACAACGATGGCTGATATAATTGCTCTATGTTCTCCATCAGGTACGATTTCTGTCTTATTTTCTACTACATGCTAGGAGAACAGTTGTCTTAATAAGGTGTCTTCTACATGTATGTTGATACTGAGGATCATTGTATGTATTATAATCAGTTGTGATATTGCTTTTCTCAGTCAAAAATGTATACAAAATTGTTAATGTTTCCAGGAGCTGTTACTGTGCTGCCGACAATCTTACACCTGATTACCAGTTTGATGCGAGAGGTTGTTTCCAAGTCTACCGAGACAAAAGCCACGATGGTGATTGCGTCTTGCTTGCAGACATTGAAGACACTTTGCATGTCTCCATTTGCCGAAGATCCGGTCAGCAGTCTCAACTGGTTGTGTTTGTTGCAGAGTGCTATGACGACCCTACTGCATTATGCTGAACCAAGTATGCACTCTTGTTTATATCTTTCTAATTGTTTGTCAAATTGTTATTACTAGAAAATAAAGAACGTGGGTGGGTGGGTGGGAAAATAATTCATTATGTTAAAAGTGTATTAATACATTATAAATCACTGGATATCCTTAACAGGTACTTAACATGTCAGATTTCAATGAACGAGTTTGGTTATAAATTTTCAATATAACCTTACTAAATGATAGCTGCTCTGTTTAGATGAAGAGAAGCCCGGCATTGATGAAAGCACTCTGATGTTGACTCTTGCTGTCTTCACCATGTCCTGCCCAAGAGAGACGACGTCCATTCCTGCACTTCTAAATCCAACCTTGAAAGTGTACCAAGAAACATGGCAGTCTGAAAATATTGAAGTGAGTTGTGACACATTAATTTTCTCCTTCAGATACTGATTTTTGTTTTGAAAGTCATCAATATTGTTCGTTTAAAATCAACATCAGCAGAACTAATAGTGCTGCTATTACATTATTTCCACTAGATTCAGGGAGTATTTTGTTATGCAAACCAGTATAATTCACCAGTAATACTTTTCAAAAGTATACTTAACATTCCTAACACATTGCCATTCCAGCCTAGGTGGTGTGCGCGCTTCAAAAAATAAGATAGTCGGCTTCCCTACTACAGAACAATTTTACTTTTATTGTTTTGCAACTACCATTTATGTGTAGAAGTACAGTACTAATTTCAAAAATATATAAACTTTATCAATATATTCAGACCTACGACTAAACATCTGTTGTAAATGGTTGACTGTTATAAAATTGATGACAAGTAGAACTTGTGAGGAAGTGAGGTTGTTTTGTTCTATTCTTTGTATGACAACATGCTAATTTGGCATATTCTTTTCCTTTCAGGTACGAATCAAATGCGTGCAAACACTAATTTCAGTACTTCAACATCCTGACCGACAGGTTTCCACGCCATACATTCACGCCCTCTCTGCAAAGATGATTGAGTATTTGTATATTGTGAGCACATCACGTCCTAAAAATGAGGCAGAACTGCAACTGGTGATAGAAATATTGAAAATGGTGGAGACATTAATAGCTATAGCTAATGAAGACAAACGTAAGTAATAGAGTGTGCATAACGGTCACTGATTCATCTTTAATCTTTCTTATATATACTTATTACAATGAATAGCTATAACCTATACAAATAGTCTTGTAATCAAAGTCAGATATTGCTTAAATATGTACTTAGCAAAGTTGGTAGCAATATAATAATGACTCGAGCGTAAACTGACCCGTTAGCAAGGAAGGATAATACTAATTTTTATATTGATGGATCCTGTTATAACTTCAGTCAATAGCTATAGTATATAATGACAAAGACTTTTAAATAGGTATGTACATAATGGTCGTAGTGTTTAATCTAGCAGAGCATCACAATTATTAGAAGTTACTTTTTCTGTTTCCTTTATATTCAAATATTCTTTATGCTAATTAAGAATATTTTCTCTTTTCATAGTTATTAATTATATTCAATGTGTTGTTTTGTTTTGATACATTTCATTTAAAAGTCAATATTAAAAGGAACATAATTTAGAGTAAAATACATTTAATTTATCCCTCAAGAAAATAATCTTTCCTTTTTTCCTCTTAGGTGTAACGCTTGTTGCTTTACTGGTGCCAATTCTTGTTTCGTATTTGCTGGATGGAAAAGATTTAGCTACAGCAAGCAAAACATCCAGAGATTTACACGAGGAAGCTCTTGAAACATTGATGAAAATTGGACCTTTGTACCCCGAACAGTTCAGAACTGTTATGAGCACATCTGCTGACTTAAAACCAAGGCTTGAGGCTGCTGTGAAAATTAACCAGGCAAACAAATCTGCGATGAAATCAAAACCAGTGACTAAAGCTATTGCTGAGCCATCAAAGCCAACCATCACTTTAAAAACAGACTTCAGCAATTTCAGTGGATGATTGTCATAAAATAACCTTTGTTTTCATAGGCAGTGATTGTAGAGATGGCAATAGCATATTTGTGAGCATATGGAACTTCCGAAGGATGATGATTTGTTGAGTTTCTGCAGGTAGTTTGAGAAATCAACACATTTGATAAATATATATATATATATATAATCTCGATGTGTCTGTGGAGAGTGTTATGTTCCATTCATTAGTGCTTTTGAGTGGACGTTTTTATATTGATCCAAATTGTGCATTAGATGATTACACACACAACAGTGGAACAACCAAAATACTATGCAGCTTATTGGATGTAACCATTGAAGATTTTAATTCTAATTTAGTAAGTGATGTTTAAGGATGTAACCATTGACGATTTTAATTCTAATTTAGTAAGTGATGTTTAAGGATGTAAACATTGAAGTTTTTAATTCTATTTTAGTAAGTGATGTTTAAGGAATCTACCTTTGAAAGCAATTCTGAAATTATAATGGACAAGCATCACAAACCTGGATATACTCTCGACACATGTATAATTCATCTTAAAATATTATCTTGCATTTTGCTGGTCAAAATTATGGCACCATTATGACTGCATTCCTGACTTGCATGTAGAGATCTTTTATGTCTAAGTGTTTATGGACATCCATAAGTTTAAGTGCCACGGCCACATCTATCCCTCACTCACAGCCCTTGTGCACCATCCGCCATCAAAAATTGAGACCCAATGTCATAGAATGTGGTTAAGGCAACACATTGCTTACTAATTATAGTTCAACTTCTCTATATAATTATAACTAATTCATTGCAGGTCAGAATGTTAAACATATCAATTTCACTGAAATCATTTTATATCATCATAACATTACCGGTATGTGTTGAGTATATATTAGAGTTTAATACAACTCCTCAAAGTGTAATAACATCTGGATGTGACAATGTACGTTATTATTTGAGACAGAACAGAGCTATTTCAGTGGTTGGTATTTAACTAAATATATTTATTATTTATATTTATAAAATGTCTGTAAATGAAGGTGTTGTGGAATCAAGTTGTGCAAAATCAAAACAGCATTTGACCAATCCTTGTGTTATTTATACAAAATAACTAATTAGAACCTGAGAAAAACAATTATCATGTCTGCCTGGACTCTCCCGATTTGAAATGATTTCCATACATACTGACAAATTCTGATAGGTTATAATTGTAAGAAAATTACATGTGATAAATAAAAGATCAATTCAAGATATAAATGTCCCAAGTTTGCATGAAAATGCACTTGGTGGGGTAAATGTATATACATGATGTTAAAAAAATGTATCTGTATAATTACAGATATGGATGTAGTATTTGAATTTTGAAGATCCTATTTCAAGTATGGAATTTACAGAATAAGTTAAAATCAGATTTTTGAAAATGACAACCTGGCACCATTGTTGACACATAAGGTTGAAGTCACAGAAAACATGAAACTGGCAAATGTGACAGAGGTATGGTCACATCATAGCTGGTGTATTTTGATGACTGGGTTTAACTAATGTGTTATCACTATAGATTAGCTACAGTTGCATTCCTAGTAGATGCACCAGTCAGTTTGATCTATGACTAGTGCATCAAAGGCTGTGGAGTTTGCTATACATGTATTGCTATATTGTCTTTGGAAAAATGCACATAAAAGATCTGATGCTAATCAGTAAAAGTAGCCCATATGGCAGCAGCAAATTTCTTCTGTGACCATGTGTTGAAATAACTGTTTGACATCCAATAGCTGATTATTAACCAATGTACTCCAGTGATGTCATTAAACAAACTTTATCTTTAGTAGATGCACCTATTTTACTAACTTCCTTGAGGTGAGATACCCTTACCCTGTATTTATCATGTATATATCACAATAGTGATAGATTTCAATATTCTTGTTTATAAAGAAAATTAAAACAAATATATATATATTGAGACTAATATTGTACAGCTGCCTAGTTGAAAATATAGTTCATTTTTGATGTCATCTGTTGCCAGATCTGTAGTTTGTGTTGGCACGTTCAATCAGTTGGTTTATTTTTTTACTGATACCACACTTCATTCCCAACTTCAATCTGTTTTGAACAGAGTAATGTCCCTTAGTTTATTATTAAATTTTGAATATTTTTATCACGATATTGTATAACAATCACAAACAATTTAATCTGCCCAATTTCTTAGATGAAAACAAGTGTTTATGTTTTTTCAGGTAAACGTTACAAGATGTGAATCAACTGTTACTTTTTATAGGTTTTTGGCCTTTTCTGTATGTACATGCATGGTCAGAATATATATTATTTATTGCAACAAAACTTTAATCTAGAGAAGAATGTATATTTTCAGTGAGTTGGGAAGAAAACTTGTTAATTGTTATGTTTTTCCTTGTTTTGTTGATTTTATCTAATAAAACCAATGAAAATTTTATTGTTATGATCTCATGTTACAATTTCTATGTGTAACTGTTGGAATGGAAGCTGTAACTTAACTTTCCCTTGATCTTTAATATATCAAACAGTTAAATAAAGGTACCGGTATATATTTATTCTTTGCCAAAATGCTATGTCATCTTAATAAAATTTACATAAGCAAAACATATAGCAATTTTCTGTCACTCTATTAACATGACCATTATGAGAAAGTCATTAGTTTTATTTCAAAGCTAGCTTTTTTCTTATTTGACGGTTTTATTCCAGTATTTACATGGATTCACAGTTGTGAAACAAAATACATGATGAATACAATTAGAAACTTTGGGTTTATTAATAACAAGATTTTGGGGGGTCTATGTCACGAGATGATGTATCAAATGGAGTTTAGAATATCCGAATTCTGAAAAGCAGCTCTAGAGCATCCATCTCATGTGTGCAAGATTGAAGAATCGATCTTCAGCAGATTCATTGGCTTTTCCCATTCAAATCAGTGGTCCATAACTAGTACATACATGGGCTGTGCTATTATGTCTGTTTTAAAGTGTATATGAAAGATTATTGCTTTTAATCGGTATGAATAGCCTATGCGGTTGGTGGTAGCAAGCTTCTTTTCTCAACAGTATCAAAATCATTGTATATTTGACATCAATGTCCTCCAGTGGTGTTAAACAATCAATCTGTCTTTGTATCTAAGCATTGTGTTCAGTTTGATAATGAATAGTTATACCAATATAACATTGGATGAATGATATATGAACATGCAGATCTGAAGTGTTGGTGAGAGCATAAGCAAATGTTATCTAATATTTCCTTTAGCTCTTTAAAATACTTTCAAAATTCTTGTAAAAATTACTAGATAAGTTCAGTACATATGTAGATTTTATCATTAATATATTCATACCTACCTCTGATTCGTTTACTACAATTTAGATATACATGTATTATTGTTACATTTGTTGGCAAAATACAAGTTACATGTTATTTTCCAGCAAGAGAGACATGTGTAGATAATGATTAGGCTGACCCATAAATTTTCAGAAAAAGGCATGGTACACTGTATATATTCTTAATTAAAAAGCTTTGCCGCCACTATTCTTGACATCACAACATTTGTCTTTGCAATATTCAAATGAAACTTGTTAAGTTTAATTTCATTAATAGTATTTACAAGTCGATATATTCATTTTCGTTAGTCTATTGGCTTACTCATACATTTCCCACACCCCTGGTGTTAATAATCTGTGATTTATTGCAGTCTGGTTTTGTTAACTATTTCTGTATCTGTTTTGTCATAATAATTTATGTGTGCAACTTGGCTTTGTTTGCTATTTGTATATCTGCTTTGTTATGGCATATAACTTGCGAGCTGTCATATTCTGATGAAGTTGTGTACAATGTTTGCAACTTTTGGAAGAGAGTTGTTTTTATTGGTGTGTGCAAATTCAGCTTTGTTGCTGTTCTTTATTGTATATGTAAATTACAAGTATATAAAAACACTGTAAATAAACAATATATATGTATATAAAAATATATATGATTTGAATTCGTCAGATTTTTTGTTTGTTCAAGAACGGATTATGGGTTTAAAGTATTTCCCATATTATGCAATCAATACAAACACATGTCACTTAATCGAACTGACAAAAATACCTGTTTTACTTTTTATTGCTCTGTACTATTTATAAAGTTATGACTACATTGTATTATTGTAACATGTTTTAAAGACTGCTGCATTACCAAATTGTTTCAATCCTATTTTTTTTATATCACTATGGTAATTAATGAGTTCGGTACATTTATTATAATACAGACAATATTATATTACAAACAATCAATCAAACATACGTATATATACACAGGCGTGGTGTTGCCCCCACCCCCAAAATAAAGCTGGTAAAAATCATAAAAACTTAGAAAATCGATGAACCCCTACTGTCTTGTGCCATCCATGCTCTTTCATTCCAAGAATTCATCTACCGCCCAGCCCCACCCAAAAAAAAAATATCCTAGCTATTATATCACAAAGAGAAATTTTGTGTACATATATATATATGAAAAAAAATATATTTACTATGCCATATAGGCAATGTTACTTGATTCACAACCAACAAAGGCTATTATGTGTGCTATCCTGTGTTGAATAGTGCATATAAAAGATCCCTTGCTGTTATTCCAACAATAGTAGCCTATGTGGCAACAGGGTTTGATTCACAAAAGGAACATTTCTATAGACTATAAATAAATGCTCATGACCATTGAAATATGCATCAAAACATTTATATATATTTATATAAAAAAGTGATCAATCTAGCAACAATGTGTTTACCTTGTTGTGGTGTGCGGAATTCATGAGGCGGGATGAACAACAGAAGTAGGTAGTATTCATCCGCATCTTGAAAACCAAACATTGACTCGAGAATGGTATTAAATGGGCGTATTTTTAATGAGTTTCTGTGTCTTCATATTTAAGAATTAACGGAATAATGTGTATTTATTATTACGATTAATTAGTAAATTTGGAACTTGTTTAGGAACTTTTTTCCATAGCGTTTCTATAGCAACATATAAGGCATTTATGGTAGTGCATCGACCCGAAGGTTTCGCACGGTACACGACTTTCAGTGCAAAATCAGAACTTTGTGGAGCGTCAACGAGTCAGGCTACAGTTATAATTTTTGCAAGCGAAAATGTCGGGTGGTCAAATGCTAAGTAAGAGAGATGCCTTTATACTGTGGGACACTAAACGAGAAACCTGGTGTGCCTTGCAGGGGTATCAGGAAACCAGACCCCTACGGGTTTCTTATGCACAATATGAAAGCAACATGTTCGGAGACTACGTTCCCGTAGTTACAAATGATAACAGGTGTACTTTCAAAGTCGATGACAAAACGCACAGAGAAAAAAGACATTTTCCTAAGCTACAACGTAAGTGGTTTCAGGTTTGTTAAAGGGGAATGGTCATAGTTGGCTTAACTGATTTTGCTAGTTTTATCATGGGCTTCGGTGTGTATGTATCGCCAAATATCGAATAAGGCCCCACACCGAATAAGGCCCTATTTTACTTCCGCGTTCTTTTTTCCGAAAG
>JAULBR010000465.1:0-16401 GCA_032355825.1 Melanodrymia aurantiaca
ATAGCACACACCACGGAATTTGATAAACCAGTCGTGGATCACTGGCTGGAACGGAAAATAGCCCATAAAAATGTTTCGCTGTGGAGGATCGATCTCTCGACCCATCCTGCTACAGGTGGACATTCTACCTCTGAGCTACGTTCCGCTCCTGTTATTGCAACTAAACTTACCTTTCAATAATACCACCAATACTTGTATCAAAGTCAGCTTCTGTTCCATCCAGCTATTTTATACAAAACAATATTATTTACATTTTTATTACATCTTTTAAAAATAAAAAACCAATACATGTATAAAGTGCTTAAATATACATCTGAATATGGAATATGAATAAGAAGCATCTTAAAACAAAGCATCATCTATAGATATTTACATAACTTTAAAATACAATCATAAATAGTATTTTAAAGCAAATATAATACAATGTCATGTATAATTCGTTTTACATGTTAATATGCTGTTAAAGACTACGTCTAAAACAACTTAAAGAATAAAATGAGCTCTCACCTCTAAATATGCAGCTATAATCTTCAGTGCTGAAAGGTTTAGGTCTGTTGCTATGACATCCACAGACTTGGCTGGTAACCATGGTAGGGCTGATGATGTCTTGCCCACTATCTTTAAAAAACCACTTTTTATAAAGTAAAACTAGATTATCCAAATCTTACACATTGTCAATATTTTTGTCATATAGTGAATGTTCTCCAATTATTTCCTCGAAGAACAAATTAACATTAATTATCGACAAGGGAGACATAGGGAATATGCTTAAGGTGAATGCATAGCATTTGTTTTGGTTTAATTCCTGTTAATAATTATTGCATGTAGAGATAATGAATGGTTAAAATAATACCCTATTTGTGTCCTGTTACATCACATTTATCAGCACTAGTTGAGCACTAGCAGATTCAAACAGTTTATCGCATCATTTATTATAGGTCAAACATTTTCAAGTCTTACAAATTTCCACAGTCTTATTGTCTGTACTTTCACAATATTTATTACTATTTTTAAAAGATAATCATAAACATACCTGTGACTCATACTTTTTGCGTGCATTTAAAGCCAGCTTTCCGTCTTGCATTACGAAGATGATGTTGAATGTTGTGTTTCCATGGTTACTGTTGTACACAGGTGTCACGTCTGGATGATTAGCCGTGCCGGCAGTAATTCCCTTTCGATCTCCTCCTTGACAACATTCTGCTGCCTCACTATCAGAAAAACACAATTAATATTGACTGATTATAGAGCATGTATGTTTGAAACTATTCAGATTATAGATCATGTTTAAAAATAACCAGGTTTTAAGTCTATTTTTGAAGCTAGTCAAATCATAGAGCATGTTTCAAAATAGCCAGGTTTTAAGAGCCTATGTTTGAAAGTAGTCTGATCATAGAGCATATATGTTTGAAAATAGTCCGTTAGTAAGTATTGTTGGTATTTTGCTGCATACTTTCTGGCTGTATTGAGCTTCTGTTGTAAGAGATCAACAAGTTCTGTAATTGGTATTTTCTTCTCAGTTGTCTTTTCTTTCTCCATAGACCGAACCTGAAAATGTAAACATTGTTGTTATAATATAGACCAGCAAACACACTGGGGTCACAAGCAGGTAAAATAACTTGTTTATATTACACACTAAATCTGAATGCATCGTAAAATAGAAAATTGGAAGTTGATTTTCTGTCATCTCACTTTCAAATGTTTAGAAATGGACGTTGCAAAGAAGCTACTGTAGATCCTGAAAGTAATTCGTTCCTAAATTAATGTGAGTGACAGTGGTCAGACTAAAATATGACCTGTTATTTATGCGAGTGGCCCCCCTTTGGTAAAGTGTTTTCTTAAACAGTATGGGTAAACTGAATGTAGGTAACAGTCTCTGATTTTGCATTGTTTATCTATACCTTCACAGATCCCGTGTCTCCATCTTTCAGTATGACAATGTGTGAAATGCCAGCAAGTTTGCAATAGTCCTGAATTTCCTCAAGGCTCTACAAGGGCAATGAAAACACAAAATATAGTATGAGCAAAGTGTAATAACAAACGGTTCCAAAATGTCATTCTCAAAGACACAGTAGACTTGTCATAACTGTAAAGACTACTGAAAGCATTATACATCACACTTATATCATATGATGTTCGGTAAATATACATATTGAGATTTTTAACAGTTATATTGTTACTGTTTTAGTAACATCTAGTACCGGTATATGAAAGTACTTACCTGCATAGTGTCAAACAATAAGTCAGCTTTTAAGCCAGCCGCCCACAGGTCTTTAGTGACTGAAAGCCTCTCCTTGACCATGGTTTTGTGGCCAATTGTGCAAACAAGTATATCAAATGGACTGGGAGTCTGCAAAGACCAGTAAAATTGACAAAACTAACATATTTATTATATACTCCTCATTATTAGTCAGGGCAACATTCCATAATGTGTGAAGCATCCACTTGACACATTTCACACACTACAGTGTCTTATAGTGTTCATATGTGTTTGCATTGAGGCTGTGCATTGCTTGTCAACGGCAGGCCCAAAGTAAGTTGTTGAAGATGTGGTAGGGCAGGATGATTGTACCTAACTTCATTATTCAACCGAAGTACAGGTGACAAGTTGTTTTCTTTTTACATAACTTAATGGACAAAATCCTTTAAAAAAATTTGAAACACTTTCTGTTAAATTAACTTGCACATAAAACTATAATTCTGTGAAGGTAAAATACCAAGTTTGCTCTAATTATTTCTAGTTATTATTAGTCGAGGAAACACAAACACACCTTTTTCTCTTCCACTACAGCTGCTACTATTTTCTCTAATGCCAGACTAACTCCAACAGCCCGTTGACAAGACGTAGGAGGGTGTACAGGGGAGTGGAACCTAGAGATCTGCAAACAGAAACACATTCTCACTCATATCACTTTTGTTTCGAGCTAAATATCTCTGAAGATAAACAATACTTATTTGAATCTACATTGATGACACTTTGGATTGACAATAGATGAATAGATGTTTTATTTCATTTGTGGACCCAACTAGGATGTGGAATGTCATTCCAAGATAATTATCTCACCTTTCTATGGAATGATAAGAGTTTAAATTTGGATATAGGTAAATTTCTATATTGTATCGATACCATTAGAGTTGAATTTGCTAAGATAAGAGGATACTCAAATAAATTGTAGATCATGTATGCATTCCGTATACACATATTTTGAATATAGCCATTCTTTTTTAATGAGAGTAAGAATGCATTTTTGAGAATAAAATAGAATAGATGATTTAAATGCTGTTGTCATGATTAAGAAGGAAGTTAGTTATAACTTATATCGAATTGAAGTTCAAGCACGTCTGTCATGGACATGCAGTCCAGCTGCCTCGACTGTTCGCTCATGACAGAAGTTAGTGTTAGTATGAGAGAAGAAACCTGCTGCTTATTACTAAACAGCAAGAAATCTTTTATATGCACTTAAGAAGTAATATTACATACCACAGCCTTTGTTAATCAGGTCAGAAACTAGCCAGTTTAAGTGGTGTACAACTAACCATTGAGACTTGCTAAGCATTCACTAAGGTTGGAGCTGGTACTGCGATTAAAAGTCCAATTGACTCGAGCAGGATTTGAACTCAGTACCTACAAGTCTGGAGCCAGGTGGTCCAACCACAACACCACCTAGACCAGTACTAAGAAATGCCATTTGGATAAGGAATGGATAAGGATGTAGCTTTGCACCAAATATTTGAATGAAAACATGTTGAATAATAGCTAATTGTATGTGGTACATGCACAACATACGAGCATATCATATCTGCCTCCAGCAGCTAGAACTTCTGCACCCGTTTGTTTCTTCTTCTTGTATTCCCGGAGTACTTGGAACACAAGCCCATTGGTGTACTGCAGTGGATTGTAGATAAGACCAAGTGTCACCAGTATCTTAAAACACACATAACCATCATTATACATATCGTAAAACAAACATTGTTGTGGAAAGGAAATACAATTATTTTAGTACACAATAGAGTGATTAAATTCCAGAAATGCAGATGCACTTGTCAGCATTCATTATGCATGTTCATCACATTTAATTTTTCTTAAAATATAAATGCCAGGCGAAAAGCTTAAATTTGATATTAGTGCCAGACATTATTCCCGCTACTACCCAATGTTTGGGCATATCCTCGTAAATATTGAAACTGCTATCCAACAGGCCCCTCACAACCTGTACACAAGTATACCTAAGTAGTGAAAGAAGATCAATGCAAGCAAATGTTTTGATAGATCTGTTAAACTAGCTTAAAAAGACAATGTCAAATTCTTATTAGTTCAAATAATGAAGACACTAGACATTTTCTTAAAATTACACTAAAATCACAAACAATAAAAAGAATATAGACTATAATAAACCATCCAAACCCTTTCTAATGTTTTTGCAAAGACAATATTTGACACATTGTTTTGCATCCATCAAATACCTGCATTTTCAAACCCATCGTTGTCGCATTTGTTATAATAGCTTCCAGTTCGTGTAATGCTTGCTTGGCAAGAGTACTCGCCTGAAAGTTACACGAAAAATACATCAGATCATTTGATATAATGGCTTCCAGTTCGTGTAATGCTTGCTTGGCAAGAGTACTCGCCTGAAAGTTACACGAAAAATACATCAGATAAAAAAATATCTCGCTCCTCTCTCAACCAAATATTACACATATTTAATTACATTATTTTAGCATAACAAAACGCATAATTTTTGTTTTCTGTTCAATACATTTGACAGGAAAATAATTATACACACATAATTATATTGATATATTATACCTCTCCCTTTGTCTTGGTTATAATTCGCAGTGTGCTGGCCACTTTGGAATATGGACCCTCCATATTAAGTAAATTAGACAACCAGGCCAACTTCTCTTCTGTAAGGTTAATTTCAAACTGAGTTGCCAATGAATTGATATGCTTGAACTTGTCAGACTAAAAACAAATAGAAATATTTACTATGTTAATTCTTAAGGCAGGTGGCTGTTTAATACAGGTGGTTGCTAGAGTAGTTTTGACAGTAGTAAACAACAGTAGTAAACATCTTATATTTCACATAATCTCTAACCTCAAAGACCATTTTCTTATATGTTATGTCTTTCTCGAAGTCAGCCCTTATAGATTAAACATTGATTTCTATTAACTGTCAAAAATTGTTTGTAATAATAATTCAGTTTCATACATGGGAATCTAACAAAATAAAATACAAATTAGAGCCAGTTAAATTAGACCTTTAACTATCCAGATGACATAGTTTGATCATAAAGTTTTACTGTAGGTCTATATGAAACAGTTATCATAAATAAAGCATAAATGGTATATGAATGGGGTGTTACAACTGATGTAATGGAAATAATATGAAACTTGTCTTATACCTTGGAACTATCCAGCACTAAAAGAACTTGTTCATGTTTTTCCTCAGGAATACCACAGAACAGGAGAATAGCTTTCAACAAAGCACAATGGTTGACACGCACGAAGTAGTTCCTTGTCTGAAATAGAAATTATGTATGCACTATTATATACCAGCATCTAGCTAACTGTTGACACCAACAGAATAGTTCCTTGTCTGAAATAGAAATTGTGTGTGCACTATTACATACCGGCAATTTATACATATGTCAAACATTGTAACAACTAAACTATTGTTTAAAGAACAAAAGAATATTTCAATGTTTATTAAGTCTTGATCTAATAATATATTATTCTATAAAACACAAAAGCAACAAACCTGCAACGATGGAAACTCTGTGATGACATCTTGGACCACAATCAAAACCTCAGCATCAGGAATTAAGCTAATAACAACAACAACAAAACATTGAAGCATACGTTTATGAAAACCTACATGAACAAATGATATGTACATTTAAAACATTTTATGCTTTGAATTATCCTTAATAATAATTACCATTGTTAAAAATTTCATTGCCATGTATAATGTACACAGATTGCTCAAATATAATATAGAAGAATAAAGGGAACATACATTTTACCCATAAAAGAATAATAATAAACATTTTATGACTTACATAGAACTGGTAAAAAAAATTAAAAATAGTGGCAGTGGCTAAATTACTTAGCCAACAATAGTTTGCAGATTTGATTGATAAAGAAACACACACCTGCCGGGTGTTGAAGTGACAATATCAAAGGAACACTCGGTGAGCTCACGTGGGTGCAGACCAAACAACTTCTTCTCTCGAAACACACGCTCCATGCTGTAACGCTTGAGGTAGTGAATGTTATTTCTGGCAATGTAACGAGCAAATGGAACCTGCATTGAACAATAATTGCTTACATTATTACATACTAGGTATACAATAAAACTACTTCCCAATATTATTGGATCAGGAGTATAAAATTCCTATATTCAATTTTGCTAAGGTCTAAGCAAATATTCCTAGACAGGAATGAAATTGAATATATATTACATGCATTCTTGATACTTTTTTAAGGGTGCCTTCTTTGATGAGACATTTCTGGTTCTATTCGATGATGACCAGTGGGGTGAATGGGGCCGATGCGACTTTGCAGTTGTGTACTCGTGTACGTTATTAAACATCATTGGTGGATTACCATACAGTTTGCAGAATTTAATTAATTTTGCTTAAAACAGCTAAAAGTTCATTGACTGCGATATCATTAAAAATTTGATAATATAAAATGTTGTATAAACTTTTAACCTACTCTGAGATCAAATGGCAGACCAACAAGTCCTCCACTATGGTCCATAAAACGGACATACTGTTCACTATGCAGGAACACCTCACACATTGGCATCAGCAACGGTGTGGTCACTTTGATAGCACCATGGATCTGAAATATTTTCTCAAGAGAATCGTGCACGAGGCTCTGTAACAACATACTCTTGTGAGTGAATGCACCCTGCAATAATAGAAGTAAACAAGGTTTTACTTAAACTGGAAATATTGCTACTGATGCATAATCAAAGAATGCAGCAGTCCTAATTACTGTATCAATTTTTTGTCGAATGTCCACATTTTAAAAGTATTATATCAACTCCTGATCTAGTTATATTTTGGATCAATGTTGACATTGCACAAAATGTCAAATAGTCATATCTATTTTTTAAAGAATATTTCTTTTAATATATTGCTTTGCACAGACATTTTACAATCTATATTAGTTGGCTATCTATAGATGTTTTGCAGTATAAGTATGGTTTAATTTAGACTTGTCATTGTTGATAAGTACTTATATGCTTGATGACTAATGTTACACAACAACTGATAGCTTATGTTGATCTAATCCTCTCGAATTAGTGAAGATAAATCCTCTTATTAACAAAACACTATAATATAACCTTGAAAATATCCACATCATATGCCAAGTCATAGCCCGAGGTAATTTGCTGTGTAAAGATGGCGTCCATCATCCTGCGATGAGCTTTTGACTGCGGGTTGGCGAGCGTGGAGCGTAAGATCTCGTTCAGTTCGGCTTCCTCCATCTGTGGCGGTGGCATGTACTCAGACAGCAGGAGCTCTCGGGACGTCGGTCGCAGACTCGGGTCATGGTTTAACAGTATTCGTAGCAGATGAGCCTGTAATAATGATCATGCAGTGATATAACATATCCTAGATGCAGTCTGTAAAGGTCACCTAAGGGACTTATAGTGTCTTTATACAGAGGTCAACCTAGATGCATCTGTATGCTGAATGAAAATATGAATTGCATAATAAAGGCAACCCAATGGATAAATAAATTATCCCTTAGACACAAGCAGCCTTTCCCACCAAGTTCAGATATACTCATTTACAGCGACATTTCAAAGCTGGTCACACCAACATCTTTGAAGTTACTAAATCATTATAAAATATGTGATACCTTAATAGGTCTTTTGTCTACTGGAGGAGATACAGTAAACTGTGTATTATTCACATGAATGTAATTTTTGCATTTTTAATTTAATTGCAAAACTTACAAGCATGTGATTAAATATTAATAATGATATCCTTAAAAAATACAACAATTTCCCATTCGAATGTGAAAATTACATATCGCTAATTGATCGTTTTTCAAAATCACGAAAATTTACAGCCGTGAATATGACCATTTTACAGTAGTAAGATCAAACTTGTACACACTTGATTAGACATTTCAATCTCATCAAAATCCTCAGGGAAAGTGATGCTCTCCGTACGGATGTCGCTGAGGATGTTGACTCGCTCCATACCAGTAGGCAGTGGCTTGTAGCACATCTCAAAGAAGATCACACCAAGACTATAGATGTCAACTTTCTGTTACAATATGAAGATGAACCTTAAAACTCGAGAGATAAAACATTGATGTTCTAGAGATAGACTTAAAAAATACTCAATGAGCTACAAAGCAATACTATTTAACTTGCACAAATGAATAGATGTTTCCCTTCATAAGTGAAGAACATCAGTT
This sequence comes from Melanodrymia aurantiaca, assembly GCA_032355825.1. Taxonomy (NCBI): domain Eukaryota; kingdom Metazoa; phylum Mollusca; class Gastropoda; order Neomphalida; family Peltospiridae; genus Melanodrymia; species Melanodrymia aurantiaca. Next base: position 8,444 of record JAULBR010000465.1, read on the forward strand.
TTACGAGTGCGAAATAAATAATACAAACACAGACAACTGCATGTATTATTAATCCTATTTGGTGTATTGTTAATTTTCCATTTTAATTAAACGATTATGATCCGGAAACCAGCTTGTTTACCACCTCATGCAAATATTTCAGATGTGGTCATAAACCATCTACTTTTAGTAACCATGATTGTTAGCTAAGAAACTGTAACATTGTCAGAAAAAAAGAAGGGCATGTACATGTACGACACTCTTGAACAATGATAATCATTAGCTGTATGGCATTGTGTTTAATGATCATGAAAATCTGATACATTATCTAGAGTGTGGGAGAAGAAACCCACTGTTTACTCATAGGCTATTCTTTTTTAAATCAAGAAGCAAGGCTGGTCAACACTGAAGACAAAAATATTTAACACATATTCCTATCTACCTGGTCATAATGAACCTTGGCAGCTCCACTCATCATTTCGGGACTGACATATAGAGCTGTTCCGACTTTACCAGTCAGATTTCCATCATCCATACTACCAGAGCGAGAAGAACACAGGAGATTTGTATCAGACAAACCAAGGCCAGGTGTTGTGTCCAGGAATGCACTCTGTCAAACATAAAACATCGTAAACTTGTATTAATAGATGTTTTTATATACAGGTACCTAAACATTGCTATTAGTTTCCTATTATATTAAAGTTAATACTAGAATGGGTATAATTAATGTTGGAACTAACCTTGTCAATGATATCCGTAGTGGCCAGTCCAAAATCTCCGATCTTCACATGATCATTAGAGTCCAAGAAGATGTTAACAGGCTTCAGATCTCGGTGAATCATTCCCTGAAAATATACACAGAAATTAACTTCAGTTTTCATAGCAAATTTGATTTTAGTTTACACAGCAGAAGATGAGGGATTATTATTATGAACAAAGAATCATCACATACCTGTTCATGAATATGGACTAGTCCTTCAATAATCTCTCTGAAAAGTCTCCAGACTCTGGTAACATCTTGGTACAGACCGACATCAATGCAGTTCCGTAACGTACTCTTCTCACAATACTCCATCTGATCAAAGGAGAAACATTTTTCATAAAATAATTACAGATGTAATAACCAATATTGTAATCAATATACAACATACAGCCACAGTGCATCTGTAAGTGTTGGGAGAATCTCCACTTCCAAGACAATAACTAATCCTACCTTCGATATCCACATACATGCACTATAAATTTAAATACCATCTATATAACTGTATTCCTATTATATTAAAAAAAGGGATTTTGACCTGCGTATAAAATGCATTGAATTATTCCAAGAACAAAGTAAACCTATTTATGAAAGCTAAAGATAAAAGGTGAACATTAGTAACAAGGGGGTGGGGTGGGTGAGGGGGTAGGTGACAGTACCTTGGGCATGTGCTACCCACTGCGAAAATATTGTCATCTCTCACCATCTATTAGCGTCCCCGTAGAAGTAAGTCATTGGTATGTGTAAGATGAATACCTGTATGTAAAGATACTGCAGCTTGGGCGTATCGGCGGGAGTATCTTGGTCCTTACAGTCTTTCACCTCTTCATTCTTAGTGTTCTGAATAGAGAAAACAAGAAAGTAAATCACTTAATTGCAGTCTTAAAGAATAATGATAATTTAAAACATTTATATAATGTGCAGTAGAAAATCCTGGATCCACTCCTGCCTATTTGTCTCTTATAATGGCATTCATCATAAGCAAAACAAAAATATTATATTATATAACCCAAATGCATTGATGTCTACTGTACACATAGTGAACCAACAGAAAGAAAATGATGGCTGAAGTGACAGAAGATTATAACTGCATTGCACAAGAGGTGCAGCCTAAAAAAGATTTTTTAAATTACAATTTGCAGAATGTAATATTTTCAGTTTAAATTGGTATAAAAATGAACTATAAAAAATGTAGTTACCTCAGACTCCACAAGAGGAATATCTTCAGTCGTGTCTGTATCTCCTTCAAAAACAACGCTCATAGATGCATCCACTAACGGTCTGCCAATAAAAAAACATTTAAAAAATATTAACGATGATGTACAAAGAGTTCAATCCAATATAACTAAAAGCAACTGAATTTGTAATAATAATTTTAGTAAGTATAACTATTATTATTATTCTCCTCCATGACCTAAATTAAAAACTGGCTCGAAATGAAGTCTCACTTCTGTATTTCATTATGGAACAAACAAAACATTCTTTAAATTAAAAATTAAAAACTTACAAGAAAGATTTTCCAAAGACATCATTTTCATCATCCTCATCCTCCTCCTCAGAGTCAGAGAGCAAGTTTGCCCCAACAGCCGCTGTGTCGTAAGACAGACTAATGCTCCACTCAACAGACGAGCCGGCCATAGATGGGACGTTCTGCTCAATGTTATCAAAGAAACCAAGACTGTTTTTCATCACATTCACGTCTGCTAGTGATTTCTTGGAACTGGAATCACTTTTTGACTTGGACGTGTAGGACGATGAGTTGTCGCTCTCTGCCGGTTCTTCACTCACTTCTATCCAAGAGTTGTAATATCTGTACAAACAAAACAAATCTGTCTATCTCTGGAAGTTCACAAGGCTGCAATAGATATAGAAATCTGTAGGTAGAATTTTCTTTGTAGGTTTTCTCTACTTGAAATGACCAGGTTATCATGTGCAGATACACGGGACTAGCAACTGTAACTCACGCTAATTTAATGGGAAAAGAATAAATGTGCATTGTGATACTGGGAAGTAAAATCTGTATTGCATTTATGTTATTTATTGTAATTAACTTGCTTTATCTTCCTATTGAAATGAAGACAATATTTCACATATGTAATATTTTTTATGGTACATAAAACTCGTCAAAAACACATTAATGCATTCAGAATGAATGGTTTCCAGTTTATGTGTTAATTATGACGTAATTAAAAACAGGAAACACAAATATGGTTTCTGAAGATACATATATAATAACTTTCACCATTAAAACAAAATGAACCACACTTACCGGACCACATTTTCATGATTTAGTCTGGACAACATATATAACAACTTTCACCATTAAAACAAAATGAACCACACTTACCGGACTACATTTTCATGATTTAGTCTGGACAGCAATTTCACTTCTCGTGTTATCTTTTTGTTGAACTTTTTGCTTTTGGGGTTCAAGGGAATACGCTTAATGGCATAAAAACGACCATCCAACTTGTTCTTCACCTGATAATAATTGCATAAGAGCAAGTGATAATGAACAGGTAAAATGCCACAACATGTAAAAAAAGCTGTCTTTTCTTTCATTATAACTTTTTTACATGTATAATATCGTGGACCGATCTGAGATCAATACATGTAGTTTTAATGAGTACTTTCACATGATACAACAGAATCGATCAGAGTCAGTTGCATGTCGAAAGTGAAAACTCTGTACTCTAAACCATTCTGAGAACAGATTACAATGTCACCTGTATGCTTTATATTTATATGAGTGAGATTATTATGACTTCATTATTTGGTATGAATTTCACAAAGTTCAGAAAGTAGAATGATCTCGCAATTGCTAACACTGGCATATGCAAACCATTTTCAGAAAGTTTCAAACTAGAATGTTCCGAAACCTATTCTCGATGTGGTGTAGCACCATTCAAGTTAAATTAGAAAGTGCATGTATGGTTTACCCCAGGCAAGTAAAAATGAGTGAGTTAAAATTAGCCCAAAAAAATATATAACTCAAGAGATTTTTATTGTTATTTTTTGCACAAATACAGTTTGTTAAAGGCAGATAATGTATTAATTTCTATCATAATTTATTAATGAAAGAATTATAGCCAACTGAAAAATCATCACCTTAATGACATCTCCAAAACCACCTTTTCCAAGAGATCTAAGAATATCAAATTCTGTTGTGAGGCGAGACTGTCCTGTTGCCTCTAGAGCAGTGACATAGATATATGGAAGTTCATCATTGTCATCACTGTCATAGTCTTCAGTGGCTGAAAACATTACAAGCCATGAGAAAACATAACAATATTGAACAAATCTTATAAAAGTTATATGCAGTGAATATTTGATTTATTATCAGTATATGGTTTTCAATAAAAACATCCAGAATTGATGGTTTCAAAGTCTACAAAAGTCTTTATACATGATGAAGCAATGTATTTTTAAATCTCAGTAATTTTAACAAGTGATAATCCTAGTTTTGACACTAATTGAATTTAATTGTATATGCTTTTCAATTCTCTGTGCCGTAGTTTCATTTCTAAAATTACCGTAATGTAATTTATTTTTGGTTATTAAAAAAAGATTATGGAAAGAAAATAACATCTTTTCTATTTATGAAAATTTTGTTTGTATTAGTAAAGGTGTGCTTTTCTAGAAATTGCTTAACAATATAAGATGATACCTTTGACTGGTCTGTCCGTCCCAGCGTTGTGGTTGCTGATAGTAGCATGTATTGGTTCTTTTAAAAAAGTATGTTCCAGTAACTGGCAAGCTGACCATCTGTGGCGCTCATCTTGTATCAAACATCTGAATACAGCACATAATAATTGTTTTAAAACAATCAAGCAGGTTCAAAATGCAACACATCAACACATTGCTAATAATCAGCTAGCAAATGTCAAACTGTACACCGCTTTATCTCACTTGATTGTCTCTCATATGTATTGTAAGTATAATCATAGATTATTGGTAGTCAAAGTGATCGCTGAGGATGTAATTTAGCTATGTGTCAAAGGTGAGCTTTAACATGTATGACAATTCATCCTCAGGTGAGCATTTATATATATCACCATCTCTATCAGGAGAGCATTAATACTATGTCTATTCATTATCAGATGAGTATTGACATGTACAACCATTTACATTCATCATTAGGCGAGTTGCAGATGATAATAAAATGATGTTTACTTTGTGATGAAGTCATGTAGATGAGGAGGAAGCTGTGCTGGTATCACAGGTTGAATGTCTTCAACATGCCGGCCTTCAGCTAACGATAGAATGAGCAAACCCTGTCAAGAAAGATCTTCAGTCTTAATAATACAGATTATTCCATTTCTTCTATCAGTCTCGAACGTCTTGGAAAATGTAAAGCAAACATTGCTCATACAGTACTTCAACTGAATGAGAACAGTAGTTCGATATAGTGGTAGTTCATTACAGAAAATACTGTGTGCCATTTCAAATACTACATTCTATACTACAGAGAAGATAGTATGTTTATATCAATGCTCATTATAGCTATGCCATTGTGAAGGATTAAATATTTAGATTCCACAACTTTAACAAGAGTAATTAGTATCTTTGGACACTAGTAATCATGGATATCATTCTTAAATATGATATGTGTAACAGAAAATTAATCAAATGAATTTATATATAACAAAATAACACCTCACCCACACCAGTGAAAACATATTCTTTTCACATTATTTTGTAGCAAATGGTTGAGAGTCCATTTGTGAATAACTGTTTACTGAATTTCACTTGTTTACAGTTTACCAGTAACTAAAAGTAACCTGGATGTAAACTGATATGAAGTTTACTGAACGATGAGTCAATTTCTTTTATTAAAATAAAAACTTATAACATCTCAATATTAACTCTTATCTTATTACAAAAAAAAAGATATAAATAAAATAGGTAAGTTACATCTCATGTAGAGATTGAAAATGTCTTACTAGTAAATAAGAAAAATGTATGATGCATCCATTTCAATTAAATTGCATAAGCAGATAAAAAACTAATACTATACAAAGTAAATCAACAATACAATACCAGTTGGAATATATCCTCCTTCTTACTGCCTCGGCCTGTGGGAATAGGTTTGGCATCCTGGAAGTGAACACCAGGCCTGGCCTGTTCTGCTATTTGGTACAAGTCACATAACCTGAAAGAACACGAGTTGGTGCTAATCAATTTGGAAATTAGCTATTGGCAGTAGCTATGCCGGGAATGTATGCTTCAGTGGGATGCAAACATATTTTGTATGTGTCACTGGTGAAAATTGGTAGTAATAGGTAAATAGTACAAGTGAACATTTGATACTAAATAATTAGTTACATGAAATAGTCACACAAGACTAGAACAATTTCATTGATTTTCAATCTCATTTAAATCTCATCTAAGTATTATATAATATTCTAGTGTAATGTGGATAATATGAACATGCTAAAAATTGATAACGAGTGTGTTTAATGCAGTTTGTGTAATACCTTTTGTCAATACTGTAATCAGCCAGCCTCACTCTACTACTGCTGTCAATGAACACGCTGGAAACCTAATGACAATACAAACAAGAATATATTAAACAAATACAAACCTCATCAAACAGTACATACTTAACAACAAAATACAATTTTTAAATCATTAATATTATAAATAATGCAGTAATCATTCTGCTTATCCTGTTTGGATTGGCTGTCAAAACTAATAATCTTTTCAGAATCTGTGATATACTGTAGATCCTGAAATTAATGTGTCCCAAAATTAATGGTCATAAAAAAATGTGACGTAATTAATGCGAGTGACCTCCCTTTGATAAAGTCCATTCTTAACAAAACTAGTCTCCTTAACCAACTCACTTGCCAGGAACCATCTTATTTGTCAACAACAGAAACATACTCACTCACATTTTCCACATTAATTTCATGATCGCATTAATTTCAGGATCTACAGTGTATGCGATGCATAGTGCATATTAATTCCTATGAGTAGAAATATCATTAAACTGTCTTCGATATATCAATGGTTAAGGAATAATACGGACAATGACAAATGAAAAGCCAATGCAAGTAATATTTTTCGAAGTCAATCATACAATAAAAGGTGAATAGTTTATTTACTCTAAGGTATTTGTGCACAACAGCTTTTCTATGAAGATAGTCAAGAGCTTCCACTAGTTCTTCAGTGTAGTATCTCAACAGGTCGTGTGATATAGGAAGTTTGTATTTAATATAGTTTTCCAGGCTGTATCCACTGCAGTGTTCTGTTAAGATCTACAATTAAGAAAGAAGTAGATATAACAAAGTATTAAACAGAATTTAGTTATCATGGTATGGTCTAATATAGTTTTTAGGGTAGGCACAAGTTAGCTTCTCTTATGAAAGACACTAAATGAAAAAAAAGACTTACATGGACTGTTATTCTGTCAGGTTCCTCCTGGTACCTTACAGCTAGGTAATGGATGAGATTTGTGTGATGGAGATGAATAAGAGACATTAGTTCCTGCTCAATGCTACGAATCTGAAAGAAAGAACAGATGTTAGAAGGTCAGACTGATCAATCAACTAATCAATTACAAATTCCATTAAGCCAAAAATAGTTGGGTGTGTTAAGGTTAAACAAACATATTTTTTGGCATAATCAATTATACATTTAATATATAAATATTATACATTTATATACATACTTGTTTCATGTATTCAATGGATTCTTTGTCTTTTTCTGTATCGGTGTTTTTGCTCCCGCTATAGTGGCGCCATTTTAACACCCATTCTGTGATTGTAACCATCATTCCTGTATCAGTGTCCATTCCAGCATACAGTGTGCTGCCACCAGGCTTATGACCTTCAAACAAATTAACATCGGCCATATTGAAAACTTGCTTGCCTAATAACTGCATGTTCACACTTTCTTACGTCATTTTTAGTAACGTTCCTGTCAGTGGATGAAATGACTGACAACCCAGTCAAATGACACGTTATACCATTGAATTTATTATATTTATTTCCCTGTTTAGAGTGGCTTCTGGTGTAATAAATAGAGGATATTAAACGAGCTACCCTGTAGTATCAAGTTTACGTCCCAAATGAAATAATTTTCATTTGTCATGAGCTTTAGCGAGTGACTAAAATGAAAATTATTTCACGAGGGACGTAAAATTGATAATACAGGGTAGCGAGTTTAATATTCTATTTATTACTCCAGACATTTCATTGTTAAACGCTTTTCAAAA
>JAULBR010000575.1:0-16397 GCA_032355825.1 Melanodrymia aurantiaca
CTGACGTCCAATAACCGCTGATTTATAATCGATGTGTTTCTAGTGGCGTCGTTGAATAAAACAAACTTTACTTTTACTTTACTAATGCCTGCTATCCACTCTACGATAATGATTAATCGCTGATCAGTGGCTGCACATACATTTATAATACTAAATGACTTGCAGTTTAATATTTTTATGGAAGCACATGTAAATTAAAAATGGTATTGTTATGCCTAACATTGTTCATATTGTGACAGCACCACCCCATCCCTTCCCTCCTAACAAAAAACATTGATCAATTGTGGACTGATCTTTTTACATTAAAAGTAATTTGATCTTCGCTTTCACACCCTCACCTCCATCATAACATTATTCAAATCGTGAAACACATTGATATTTATACACAGTCCCTTAATGAAACATCATTATATGTAATCTGTCGGTAATGAAGAATGCATCCAACAAGGTCTATTCTGATTGGTTGATAGTATTGTTATCAGCTATAACAGGACATACATGTAGGTCATTCAACATCACATGTTTACCATATTTTAACACCCAATAACCAAAGTTGTATTTTTCTTGCTGGAGTCATTAAACATTCGTTCGTTCGTTCGTTCGTTCGTTCGTTCGTTCGTTCGTTCGTTCATTGTGATAACTATGTATGTGTTTTTTCACAGGTGCAAACACCAGGGAATTAGTCCACCTGTACACAGAACATCGGACGACTTTGATCCGGGCGCAAAGTACCACATACCTGCCAACACTCCTTACATTCGGTAAACACCGTTCACTCTGTCACATACTACTTACCCACCAGGTAACAGGCCCGAAGGGAAGGCTGGTGCGATGGGTGCGAACACACCTCCCCGCGAGAATTGGAGTTCCGCTAAAAATGTATAATGCTTTTTATTTTCTAAGTATTTTAACGTTTACCATAACAGATGGCTATATTAAATGCCAGTTTATTCGAAACCATTATTGTAAGCCCGCCCTTTGATATCATTTGGCTCATCTCTGTAGAAGCTCACATTAATTTCAGCCGTTTGGAAATTTCCGTAAAGATTCATGTGTGTTCGGCACCCTTGATATAAATTTAGTTCCACCTAATATCTCAACGCACCCACGCACAAATATGGCTGGCTACGGGCCTTACATGTACTACGTACTAAACCCAACCATACAACAAGCTCAGAGGTAGAATGTCTGCCTGTGGCGGGATGGGTTGAGAGATCATCCTCTACAGCTCTACACATTTTTGTGGGCTATTTTCCATTCCAGCCAGTGAAACCCGTCTGGTTTATCAAATTCTGTGTTGTGTGCTATTCTGTCTATGGGATAGTGCACATACATGTAAAAGACCCCTTGCTGTTTTTCGGTAATAGTATCCCATGAAGCGGCAACAGCGGGTTTCCTCTGTGACCATGTGTCAATATAACCATGTGTCTGACGTCCAATAACCACTGATTTATAATCGATGTGTTTCTGGTGGCGTCGTTAAATTAAACAAACTTTACTTCATCAGTTCGATACAAAGATGTTCAACTGTAGTTTAAAGGTAACGTTGTATCGGTGTAGTGCAACGTCCATGCTGGGACAAGTAATGACATCTAAATGTCACAAACAGTATCGTGACCCACGATTTACAACCGAATCCGGACCATGATGAAACCAGGTGTTTGCCAAATACTGTTTCTTACACACCGGTGGCTTTCGTCGCTAGCACGGCCATTTTGTTTTTGTCTGTTGTTTTAATCGGAACTATGAAACTGGATGTGTGGGTGAGATCAAAGTATGGAATCAGCAGTGTACTTTGAACAGTCGTTTGCAATACCACGACGGAAGTCGTATATTAACTACACAGATTGCTTGCAACCTGCACCGAGCGAGGCTCGTTATCGATAAACAAACAACAACCTTTATAGTGGGACTTTCGCCTGCAATATCACATTTAGAGTCATTGTGCTCTTTATCAGTTAAAAGTAAATATTTTCACAATTGTGAAACCGTTTAAGGGGAAAACGTGTGAGATTTACACTAAGCCTCGTTTGTCACTCAAAGCTGTTCATTGGAGGCAATTCAAACTCTGTCGTCATTCGAGTGAATCCAATTAGATACTCGAGAACAGACTAAAACAGAATTGGCCAAAGGGTAAACACTGCCTTCGATAGACGACGCCTTAATCGCCATCTTCTCCCTTCGAATTGTTCGCTAACGACAGATTTATATTTCAACAGTACTTTATTATTGTGACTCTTGAACAGATTTTAACTTATACGACGGGTGCCACCGGTAGAGCATGAACAGAATACGCTCGACTTTCGCGAACACATGGTGTCATGGTTGTGATTCGTGAGTACATGCCATCTCGACTTTGTCGTACTAATCCTTCGACTTTGCCTTGTGTAGACTAAGAGATGCGCATTTGGCCATGTCAATGTTGTATAGTTTAGATTTAGAATATCGCCGTCGCGTACGGTTTATTTTAGTGAGTACGTTAGAACAAGCCATGGTTGTATTCATGTGCACCATTTATATTAATTTTATGTTTAGTAACGCTATTTATGATGGAGAAATAACTAAAGGTATCAGACAAATCACACTTAACTTTTTGCTATATTTAATATTCTTACATAGGGACTATTACAATGCTACCAAAACATAAAACACGTCATACGGTTGTGTGACATCACAATAATTCCAGCAAGATAGCGCGTGGTACAAAACGTAATGACCATACGAAGTACTGCCATGGTCAAGGTTGCACAGCAGCGGCTAACCAGTGATATTTTTGTTAACGTATTCTTTAATGTTGGTTTATTTCAGATCTTTGTAAGTGTCATTGTATAATATTAACGTGAAAGTGCAGCAGTTCACGGGATTTCCCGAGTCAAATCAGTATTTCCTTTCAAGCAAACTAAAGTAATTCAGAGCCTGTACTTAGAGACCCAAACTGGTTTACTTTAAGTTTTACACCTGGCCGAAGGACACGTGTTGTGGATGTAATTGTGTGTAATTGCCTTGCTATAGTTATTGGGGGTGTTCGCTTGTTTACGGTTGAGAACGTGGTTCTGAATACATTGCACGCCGGCCAGGTGTGCGTTGACCATTACTTCTAGCCTCAAGTGAAGCTTTATGTCATTCCATGGTCACCAAAGGGATGTGAAAAACATGATCTTCATTTGCAGGTGACATCATTATATATACATGTTCAAGTACATGCATTTTAATACAGAATTTACAACTCGGCATTGTCGTTTATAGACATAATTATGCTTGTTATATAAAAGTGTCCTTTGTAGCAGGTTCAAGATATAGCAGTCTTGTCATGTTCCTGGCATGCAATTGTTCCAAATCCTATCCGTGGATTATTATAAACAAGAATTTAGTATCTAATCTACCTTTCGTAAAATGTTTGTTCTGAGATCAAGTTAAATGTTTCCATATCAAACATGGTCTATATAAAGTTGGTGAACACAACATCTAAACCGCTCTAAGAGTCTTTATGTTAAATAATAATGAAACAGCTGTCGTTAGTTAATTACAAGTAAAAAATTTTTTTATATATATATCAAGACCAACACTATTCATGGAAGCACATTTTGCGGTATATAATGTTTGTGCAAATTAGTACCTTTCAAACGTTTATTAAAATGGTTACACAACGTTGGTTATCATTATTAAGTAACCCTTTGTGTTACGTCCATCATCATCTAAAGTACATATTTCAAAGCTTCGACAACCTCATCACTTGAACTGGGAATTAAATTTGGTATGATTTACAGATGCCAGTTGGCAGGGGAAGGTGGATGCGACAGATTCTGTTTGCTATGTCAACGACTGAGCACCAGCCCCTGTTCCACAGGACGTGGGCGACAAAAGACCCTGTCTTGTTACCAGGGCAAACATTCAAAGGCACGCACCGGGTCCGGTCAGCGTCATCTCGGTCCACGTGCTGTGGCTGTAAACAGTTACAACTGTACACAGCGAGGACGCCCGGAACGTGTTTAAAATGGTTAGTACTCGTATTGTAAAACATGTACGGAGATAATCAGCGTGGTGTAGGAAATTGCATGTCACCAAAGATGTCCAATATAGTCGACTCGATCCTGTGTACACAGGCGGGAGTTTGTCATGGGTTCCAAACAATGAATGTCGTTACGACGAAAAACGAGGATACATTAATAAACAAAGCTATATAAAGACTCGCTTGATTCTAACATCACGATCATGGTACATTCTCCTGACCCAGATGAACCGAACATGACGCCGATGGTGATTTCTGCTTAGTATGTAAGTGAGCAAACCTCTTATACAAAGAGGTATTCCAACTATCCTATGACAGACAAAAGACTGGATGGATAGTGCCAAACGGGAGGACATACATCCAACCTCTTGTTCGACAAAGGTCTAATAAATAGAGTTAGTAATAGACTAAACTTCGAAGCTTTCCGATGACTTGTACATATACTTTGATCAACAGGGCTAAACAATTCAGATAAGCCACACGGGTAGTACATGTATTATATCTATCATCATGTTTCCCTGTCTACTCGCGATGATTATTATACCAGGTATTAAACCAAACCAAAACTTCAACGTTTTGTTCAGAAGTTATGGCAAACAATATGACGTCATGTCTTTCCTATAACGTTTTTTTGGTTGACCTGCTATAGGATTACATGAGGAAGTTGCTCTAGTTACTACAACAGCAAGCCAATAAGTAATTCAAATGACAATATTTGTGACATCAGATTTGCCGGAGACATCATCTTGAACACCCCGTGCGACCGAAGCTGAGGATACTGCTGACACTTCCTCACTGTGTGCGCTGGAGGTCTGCAGTGAGGAAAATGTTGTTCGTCACACTTTGCTCAGCAACGTCCTCAACGTGTCCGCTGGACTTAAAGGATGATAACAAGAGCATGTTCTACCATGTAATATACAACCTTAATCCAAACGCCTCCACAAGACAACTTTCCTGGCGACTCATACCGAAAAAGCAATTCATATGTGAGGAGGACTCACTCCAGCAACTAACATTATTTAGAATAAAATCTAGCCACTCACATCTTCTTTCATATTATTTGCTAATTCACGTTTGAAGTGAATATTTAATTTGGTAAGAGTTCATGGTAGACTGTTGTTATTCAGAGCCGTACATGCGTACACATAACTATATTATTTATTACCCATATTGTAAGCAATGTTTTTGGTTCGTAACAAAGGGATATTATGTCTTAGTGAAATCGATAGACACAGACGGAAATTCGTTCACCACCATTGATCAACTGTTTTCACTGGCATTATTTACCAAAACAATTCACGTACGTTCGCGAACACATCTGTGGTAGGAACCGAATTCAAATTATATAATAAAAGAAAATAGGCCTACAAACACACGGGGAGTCTGGTTAGTGATAACGAGAGGATGGTGCATAGATAATTAGTACTACACATAAACACGCACTCACGCACGCACGCACGCACGCACACACTAACACTTGCATCTGCATGGACCACAGTATCCTAAAGCCAATAATTGTCTATCCCTGTGTTATTGTTACCTGCAAGTGTTTACAAAATATAGACTAGCTTTAAGAGAAATTATATACTATTATATATATTAATAGTTTTTATAAAGTAATGCAATTTGTTTCCTGTCACTGAAGCTGGTAATAGTTGACTCCATTTCCTGCCAATCACCTAAATCTACCTCTGAAAGACGAATTAAGCTCCAATTTACTTCGGCCATATCCGCTTTCAACCTGTCACCGTGCAATTTTACACCTGTAGGAATCATTCTAGTCGAATGATCTGGTCACGGAATCAGCGTGCACTAGCAGAAGATGAAAGGTGCTTCAATAATGGCCACGCTGTCACGTGATCAGACTCTTTCAGGTAAGGCAGACGAATTTCCGCCGCTTCGTGGACAGATCAGCCACTGTGCGGAAACAGATATGTAATTGCCAAATGAAAACAAACGCTCGTTATAGTAATAAGTCTTCAAAATAATACGGCATTCAGACAAGGGTTTCATGGCTACACCACGGGGTCCTGTAGCGTCGTTATAATGCGACCAGCGTCTTGCTATTAACTGTGTCACAACCTGTCGGTCTTCAGCTGCTTCTTCAAGTGTTATTAATTAATGACATTTCGTATTCTCTCGTTAAAAGGATGCATATTGGTATCAAACGAAACCTTATCAAGCCTAAATGTATGTGGTAAGAGGACATACTCATTACTGGTTTACAGTGATTCTAGATCGAATACTTCTGTACCTGTAATTTTAATTTTAATTTACTATAGATGTAAAATCCAGTGCAAAAAAAGAAGGTTAATATAAAGTGTCCAAATAATATAAGATGCATATAATAATCACAAAAAGATTTTGACAGACAGGGATATTCGGTCCACGGTGATTCATTAAATGTATGCATTGATTCTGTTGTTTAGATTTGTAAACCATTGACTTGGCTGGGCTGTCTGGTATACGATTTGGGATCCGATAATTATTTTGTTGTTTAGATCACATGTTTAAATATCCAGAACAAAACTAATGTGGTCCGCACCTTTAAACCGGCATTGCACTTTTGATGTCCTTCCAAATATGTGATTTGACACTTTATCATGGTGTTATTAAAACTGAATGTATTCAAGCAGAACAAGCATGCCAGAATGCGCATGACAAAGCAACAACTGTGACAAATATTGTTACATCACAACAAAATATATGACATCCATCAACAGTTAATCTATTTTCAATTATCGTTATCTATTGAAGCACGTTTTCGTCTTAATGTTTCTCTGGGTTATATTAAAGTCGCATAATGAAAGACGTCAGGTCGTAAGGTGTAATAGGAAGTATAAGCGAGTGCATCTGTTAACGTGTTATCATGGCGCTTATCTCTTGTGAATGAAGACGACACTGTATTATTGTCATCCGCTGCCTTCAGTGGGGTCTGCTACCTGCCAGCTTGTGTTCAGGCATTGGCGTGCTGGTGGGTCTGCACCTCGGTACATTCTATTAAAGGTATATCTTTTGATCGTGTTTGTTGTGGTTGTGGTGAACTGGTAAGTGTCGTGGCTAACGGAGAGTCGGCGCACTCAAATGAAGATATTATATCTGTAGATTACGTTAACCTATGACCCGTACTTGTATGACATACTCATACACTAGATTTGGTTGACGTACGTCACGTACACTTATAGCCTTTTTCGACTAGTAGAATAGTTTTTTTCTGTGCCGCGTACCTATATGACTTTTTATGCTAATACATGTACATTAAATTGACATGTTGCGTGTACCATTAACATTATATATCAATAAATTAGGTTGATATATATTGTGCTCCATTATATCCGTTTTATACCAGCAGATGTATTAATTTATTACTATAAATTAGGTTGACACATACCTTTTACCTATATTTGTCATTATTTCATAATTATACTTTGTCATTCATAACTTCATAAATACAAATCTCTCTAGTCATTAATATTAGCCTGACTATAGTTGTGTTCGCAAAACCCTAGAGCATATTATCAACCAACGGCTTCAACATTTCCTTGGTACAGAGAACACAATTGGCCAAGAACAGATACTGGTTTTAGATGATTTCGCAGCACAGACGACCAAGCAATCTACCTGCCATATATATAACTGACGATGCTTTCCAAACACAGAAGCTTGTGCTTGCTATTTTAAGCGATCTGCAATAAAGCTTTAACAGGGTATGGAAAGATGGCCTGCTGGCAATGCTTTAGGTAATACGGAATATCTGGTAACAAGTACACGTGGACCAAGTTCTACCTTCATAACCAGAGGACAAGAGTAATGGTAGACGACCAGCATAGCAAACAGGTACGCGGTGGAGCATCTCTGGGAAGAGTACTGTTACTTACTCTATTCATCACCCTTTATCAATGAGATAGTCACATAACTATACAAAGGAGCACATAAAGTATTATATGCAGATGATCTGGTGTTGCGCTTAGAGCAATGCAATATTATCGCATGCAATTTGCCCTTAGCAATGTTACAGAAATGACGCGAGACTGGTGCACAACAATCAACAAAAACAAGCCAGCTGCCACTCTTTTCACACTCTTCACTAAATAGAAGCTGGCAACCTGACACTACACGGCACTGAGTCTCCTCTTCAGTATGAAGACCAGCAAAGATATCTGGAGGTCATCTGTGGCCGTAGACGGACATGGACACAATACACGGAGCAAGCAGAGGCCAAGACTCGAAGAAAATCATTATGAGGAAGCAAGCTGGCACAAAGTGGGGTGCAGACCAAAATAAATTAAAATGCTGAGGACGTCTACGAAGGAACCATAACGCACATCCTGAAAACAGGTCCAATGCATGGTCAACAGGAGCAAAGTCTCACGAACAAAAACTACACAGGGTTCAGAACAAAGCATTCATGATAATTAGATCTGCCAAACAGGCGAAGAAGTATAACTGTGTACCGAATACGTCATTTTGAGAATGCACACACCCATAATAGACGAGGGACACTACTTAGACAACTACACCAACACTCATCGTTCATTGTCACTGCTAGTCTCGACGTGTAGTCATCTAACAAAAGGAAGATACAATATACATCTTGTCATTCATTATTATCTCTCATACTATGTACCTGTTGTTATTCCTATCGTCTATGATACAGTGTATTTCTTGTCAGTCAAACCTTTCATACAGTGGATCTATTGTCATTAATATGTTATCTCGTACAATGTAATTCACATCTACTTTCATACAATGTACCATTTGACATCAATATCGTCTTTCGTACATCGTTTCTCTTTTCATGTATGATACATTAAACTTCTTCTAATTCACATATTCTTTGAAACAATGTACCTCTTATCATTCACATCGTTTAGCACACAATGTACTTCCTGTCATTCATATTTTCTTTCACACAGTATATTTCATGTCATTGACATATTCATTCATACAGTGTATCTCATTTCATCCATATCGTCCATTATCATTCATATATTCTATCATACAATGAACCTATAGCCATTAATACATTATCTTCTTTCATTCAGTGAATCTGATATAAGCGTTGCATACGCCGGAGTGAACTAAGGGTTCAGTGAGCTCCACTAGCCTGTGGCGTCTGTGTGCATGCCCCAAGACCTGATAAGAAGAGATTGATTTGCTCAATTGAACGTATCATAGTGCAAGGCCAGCAGGGGTTACCAGTTGATACTGTTGTTTAGTTTGTGATATATTCTACACGGTCTAAGGTACAATAATAGTGAAATAAGTGGATATACCGTATACAAACATGTCAAGTTTAAAAAAAAAACCCGAACACAGCAGGCCAGCCACTGATAGTCAAAACATGGTAATTTAACTTCCGTAATGTTCGTGTAAAACTATATATGTAGTCTACAATGACCACTTAGGGTTCTCTCTTGGACTTATTAACACTGGACTGTCTGCCTATCTATATATTCCAAATTAATGAGGCAAGGCGTACACAATATGAGCACATTCATACAAACAACGCCTTTCCAGATACCAATAACATGTTCATGTATTGACGAGGTTTCACCAACCACGAACTGCTACGGAATGGCACTAACAGGAACGAACAATCACTGGGTTCTGTGTCCATTGCGTTCATGGCTGATCATTGTAAGTATTATTCGATGGATTATTAATGGAAATGATAAGGAGAAAAGCATGTCCCTACTCCAGTGCCCATGTTAGCCCGTATAGCGTAAATGATAGGGAGAAAAGCATTTCCCTATTCCAGTGTCCTTGTCGGTCCTTAGAGAGTAAATGATAGGAAGAAAGGCATTTTCCTATTCCAGTGCCCATGTTAGCCCGTATAGCGTAAATGATAGGGAGAAAAGCATTTCCCTATTTCTTTGTCCATGTCAGTCCTTAGAGAGTAAATGATAGGGAGAAAGTCATTTCCCTACTCCAGTGTCTATGTCAGTCCGTATAGTGTAAGCGATAGGGAGACGGTCATTTGTCTATTCCAGTGTGTATGTCAGCCCGTATAGTGTAAGCGATAGGGAGACAGTCATTTCTCTATTCCAGTGTGTATGTCAGTCAGTATGGTGTAAGCGATAGGGAGACAGTCATTTCTCTATTCCAGTGTGTATGTCAGTCAGTATGGTGTAAGCGATAGCGAGACAGTCATTTCTCTACTCCAGTGTGTATGTCAGTCCGTATAGTGTAAGCGATAGGGAGAAAGTCATTTCTCTATTCCAGTGTGTATGTCAGTCCGTATAGTGTAAGCGATAGGGAGAAAGTCATTTCCCTACTCCAGTGTGTATGTCAGTAGGTAGCAGATCATATGGTGTGGAATTACGTCCTTAGGCGTCAAATAGTTTGTTCTGCGTAATCCCTTAACACAGTGATGTCTGATTCGTGCTGGCACTGATGACTGGTAGAAGTGGACAGCACTGACGTTCATCTGGATGTAATCGGCGCTAGGAGACAGGATCACGCCAACGGCTAAAGCTGTGGTGATCAGCCAGATCTGATAGTCCACGCCTGACTGACTTCACTAACACTGGCGGTTTGTGGTCTTCAAGCATATCCAATACCCAGTCACTGTGATGCATTAATAACTATGTTTTTCTGTCAATATAGTTAAACAAGGTGATGTTCCGCTATGATAAGCAATGCGACGGCAGATGGACGTCTTATCTGCATTGAACTGTGGTCCCACAGCAAACGATGTTAAAAAATATGAGTGACAAGATTTCATATTCGCTATGACGTAAAACAAATAATAAAATATAACATACAATCTAGTCAGTTATATTTTATTTTTCAACATTTCAAGCTGTGCCCCGGCAATATTAGCAGGGACGAGAGACGGAGAGGGTGGGGCAGAGGGTGGGAGGTGATGACACCACTCATTTTTACGATGTGATTTACAATATAACTAATTTTAATTTCATAAAACATTTGTTATCATAAACTACTCTTTTCAAAGTAACGGGTTTGAACGAGAGCCTGTATTTACGACGTGTTCTAAGACTGGTATTTGAAAAAATACTACTTGCTGCTTAATAAGAAAAACTAAAATCTAGTTTAGTGTAAAAAGAACTTAGCGACAAATGAAGGGTGCTATCCGCAGTTAAGACGAATGACATCGTACTTATTGCTATTCGAAGATTTAAAATAAAATTCTGTCGTTAAATTCTTACATTATTTTATTCTAATGTAACATCATTATTATTTCTTTTTATATATTACTATAATTCTATCCACTTGTAGCTATTAAAAAGACTGAATGATGGGGTTTTATAACACAAAGAAAAAGACATATTCCAGTGAACAAAACCAAATACATATGTGTTCATAAGAAAATATGGAATTTGCTTTCAGTAGGAAATGTAATATTTCATTATAAATTATATAATTAAAGATGTATCTAACGACCAGAGCAAACCGAAAGAAAGACCATTAAACCAAGCCAGCAGATTCAATTTGCAGGCTACTCCACTATAGCACGGTTGTGTATCGGTTTCTATAATACAAACGAAATCTATCAATTCCCCAAGCAATAATTCACGGATAATGGCGTGAAGAAATTAACCTACATAATAGCGGCAAATTCGACAACGCCGTGGTTTCCACACGGTATCGTACAAATAACCGTGTTCGGACTCCAGCTTATCAATAGTTTATCACTGTCGCCGAGAACGATTGATTGTAAGTGGGACGAGCTAATCTACGACTTGTCCGTTTTCTAGTGGTGAATCGACACGATTTCTAGCTTAAAGTGGCAGTCAATTTACTCTGGTTATAGATGGAGTATAGAGACCTCCACGACATTACACACAGTCAGATTTGAAGGCCATCAGTCAGTGTTACCATGTATACTAGCATTTCGTGTGTATTTCTGATAGGTTTTGGTCAATCGTAGAGTTTCATGCGAATATATTCTACACGTAATCTCAGATAGGTAAAGTAATTGGTTGATTTGTTACCGTAAGTAAAAGTGGTTGGATAAAACAGATGTAACGCAGTCAAGAACGTATCTCTGTATCTCCGTATAGAGTAGAGTCGAGGACACATTCTGACAGTCGATATTGCTTACGATCAACAATTACGGCCACTGAAGTGGTGATTCCAGGTGTTCAGGAAACAGATAGTATACAATTATGTATGAATGAATATGACACAATTAACACTAGATACCACTTATAATGACAGTACTGGTTTATTACTTTAATGTCTTGGGTAAACTTGTTAGATATATACATACTTTCACGAAGGATAATATAATACAGGAACAAGTGACAAGGTGGGACAAGACATGATAATCGCTATACAAATAAGGCAGAACTAGAAAGCCCGATTAGAAATATGGATAGCACAGGGATAAATTTGCAAATGAAGTTGTTAGGCCAAATGTCAAGGTGATTCCATCAAATAGGGTCATAGAATTTCGTAGAAGGTGATTGGACGTCATTATTATAAAGAGTTCTCTGCATGTGAGATCGGATCATTAACTGTTAACCTCATGGAGTTTGAATTGTATTATGGAGTAGTTTAATACAGATGTCAAACGGAGGTCCACACGTTATCAACGTAGGCTATAGTGTGCATATCGTGTCTGTCTACCACAGCGCGGTACCACAGCAGGATTAATTTGATTCTCAAATGTTGTTCATCTAGGCTCACCGTTCTCATCCTGGCCCCCTAAGGACTGTTGAAAATGAGCACTGTGATGGGACAAACAACACACGGAGAGCGGCGTCGAGTGGCGAGCGGCGACGAAGACGTGTACGATTAATCACAGCGGCACGAGAGGTGCTGGACCAGGGTCGAAGTTAATCACAAACACCACCAACATAATAGCTCACGAGAATACCCCGGCGTCGTTTATTTCAATTGATCACAAGACACAGGTCCAGTAGTTGGGTAATCTCTCAATGAAGTCATGCGACACGAGGGAGAACATGGTGCTCTGGAATTTCTCAAATCGCTTGTCTTGAAAACGCAATAAAGTAATCTATTTAAGAGAAAACCAATTGAACAGAACTGTGACTCAGCGATATCCATTTCAGATCTTCTACTTGTTTGATAGTATCTTCCTCCTATGTCACATTTTTCATGCATCTAAGACTTTACATTTTTCAAATTCCAAATGGCCAAGACGTCGTAGTGTGACCGCAGCTGGTGTATGTTATCAACCAAATGCAGATCCCATGAAGTAAAACTCGGCAAAAACTTGTTGTGTAATGACTCTAAATTGAAACAGTAGATTGTATTGTCGTTTACCATCGAGACAAAGAAGATGGATTAGGCCTATCATGTATCGATGGAGTATCAATGGACATTCTTCAACAAATGGCCTATTATGATGGCAATTATTGACTAATGCATGAGACCGGCATGTTGTGGGTCGTGTGTTTTGCGGGGAGAAGGTATCACTTTAGAGCAGGGTCGACTGTATTTTCAATTGCGCGCTGAGAACAAAGGTAGACGCTGGATTCGATTGATTGCGAAAGCCTCGGTCAGTTGCACAATCATCGATCAGTTGCTCATGAATCGATCGTTGATGATGAGGTAGACATTTGTGCATGGTGAAAATTCCTCATAGGTGGCTGCCTTCGAAAATACCAGAGTAAGTTCACTACCACGGATCTGTATTTAGAAGGTGGTTCTAGGGGTTTGTACGAACAATCTAGTATAGACAATAATTGTTTTAATACGCACTATATTAGGCACACCTTTTAAATCATTTTAGAAAACAAATGATAACATTAGACTTTTACCTAACATACATATTTAGGATTCTTCCATTTTCGGCGGCCATGATATGTATGTATATACACGTTACTTTGCTGATTATCGATACTCGTTTAAAAGAAATTATCTAACCCACTACACCAAACACACGCGCAGGTGAACGTATTGATTAGCAAGACGTTAGTTCTGTTACATGGGTTTTCTGTTCATCTTTCCCTGGAGGGCAATGCTAGCTTAAGGTATAAGTATTATGCAATATGGTGGGTACGAGAAATCAAGAGAGTTGTATACTATGTCCCAGTGCAATGTGTCACATAGGCAAGACAGAACATACCAAGACTAGTGATAAACTTAAACAGTTGCAAACCATGTTTTTTACATTATGTCCACTGAATCGTATCATTGACACCACGCAGTATTGAACCTCTCATCTTCGCAAACCTGCAAAGTATATTAAATACAAGGATGATACCTTGTTTTGCGAACTTGTGTAAACCTCTAGGCTCTTTGTAGAGGTCCAGTTATACACAGAGCGAACGCGAACGCGAATGCGACCGCGACCACGAACGCGGCGCGGCGTTCGCATTGGATTGATCAACGTTAATATTAATGGAAGCGTTTATACCAACTGCGACCACGAACGCTTCTGAGTGAATGGAGATTTGTGCGTTCGCTCTCTGTATATCTGGACCTTTAGAGAAAGTTTCTGAAGTCGTTCTAATACGTTAGTATAGCAATGACCTAAACAGTCAGTGTGTACAGACCTGATACGTCCGCTGAGGTCTAAAATTTCTTCAATTACGAAACATATTGATTATTTACGGTAATATTTACGTTTTTAAAATGTGCACACCTTTAAAACATATGCTGACAATACGAGTGGTATATATGGTATTATACTATGTACAAACTAACATGGCTGACAAAGAATGCGAAGTTTACATTGGGCGACAGCCGATCTGACAGGCGCGTGGCCACTGAGTGTTCAGTATACGTGATACCCCGTTCAAGACTCGGGTGTTTGCACGCCAAGTTTACAGCATACAAATACAGGGTTTCATCTTGACGGGAAATGACCACAGTCATTGTTGATTAGGTGTGTGCTCCGAAAAGGTTTACTTAGCTCCCAGTGAAGCAGGAGGTGATGCTACTAATGTGACAGTTGTGGGTGGAGGAAGAAACTTAAAATGCAACATCACATCGATAGCGAATTGATGGTCTCAGACCACGGTTTGTGTAAACGAAAACAAGGCGAGTTATATAAATACAAATGTTACGCCTTTGTTGAACAGACAAAACATGACGTCGTTTTGAACAAAATGTGAATGTCAGAGCGACCACCAGCGTCACACCAGAAACCAACTGAAAGATGCGATACACGGCGTAATTTCAATACAATAATGTGAGCGTCATCAATACGGAGATTTGTCTACATGAAGGGGTGTTGGCAACCATATTGAGCAGCAACGCCTCATACAGGGTGTGGACTGGACAATTCAAACAATAATTTATCACTCTTATTCTTAAACATTCCTGTCGTGGACAGAACTCTCTGGCGAAGTCAGAGGTTGTACCCATGACAGTTGCGCTTGAACAGTTTTCTGATGGAAGCACACCCAAAAAATGACCCAACCCAACTCTTAAACATTGTTTATGTAACTACCAAGTTGATCAAAGCATAATTAAGCACATTCTTCGTGTTCATTAAAAAGTGTGTGTAAATCTGATACTGGTATCTATCAAATAAGTCATTGACCAAAGACGCGCCGTGGTCACGCCACTCTACCGAATATTTCCCAAACAAGAATTAATGACGGATCGTGACCTCTATTAAATAGAATTGAGTGAAAATTGAGACATCTATCCTGTGGCGAGAAGCAATTGCCTGGCCCTACCTCTTGTTTATCAACTATGTTGACTAGCGATTACAGTCTCTGACCTGATTTAGTCCTCTGACCCACGCACTGACAAGCTAACATGACATTTACGCGTGCGCCCCGTCATGCATGTCTGCTTAATGCGCGCGGCCGCCAGATGGCGCTGGTCATCCATTTTCATTTCAATTGTATTTGATGCTTCAATTGTGAAGCAATGAAAGCTCTAGGTGGCACACGAAACGAAATTATCGCTGATCTATGGACTAAAAACCAATACTGCTTTCTGGATGGTAATCAGCTTTTCTGAAAACACCTTTGTTTCAAGAGGTGATGTTGTCCTAACTCAAAGGCAGAAATCTGTCACTAGTTTGATAATGTCCATTAATTACGTCTATGCTAACAAGCTGGAGTGTCAATGCCGTCACTCTTGATATATCCGCCATATTGGCCCCCTACAGTCTTATGATGAATGGTTTCTTAGTAACATTATAATGAACAATAAATTGCGATTGCCTGCTTTTTTCCCGACGCTATGGTCAAGTCGGCTTACTTGCTTCTATTGACCCATTCCACGTTACGTGTGATACAATTCAGAATTTTTTTTTACAGAACAATTATTCCTGAGAGATAACTCTATCCTAACTGCTTATAACTATGATCTTAATACTATTACCATCATAGTTATAAACATTTAGGAAATAGTTATCTCTATTACCATCATAGTTATAAACATTTAGGAAAGAGTTATCTCTCAGGAATAATTGTTCTGTAAAAAAATCTTCTGT
>JAULBR010000686.1:0-16394 GCA_032355825.1 Melanodrymia aurantiaca
TGTAACGCATTTATGTTAACTGATTGCTACACAAACGTGTTGTTACAAAAAGTACTATATCAAAGGGAGACCACTCGAATTAATTTCACGTCGCATTTTATTTAGTCTGACCACCCTTACTCGCATAAATTTAGTGACGCGTTATTTTCATGATCTACAGTATATATTATACCATTATTAATTTTTATAAATTTTAAAATCTGCTACTATTGGTATAAATTAATATGCCAACTAAAATTGTCATTAAATAAAAATGGTCCTTTGACATTGTGTATTATTATTAATGAATTACATGACAAAATTCACAAATTTAAATAAATAATTACATATACATATACACATGTATCATAATTCCAGATAATTCATATTTGATTTTATGTAGTATTTTTATTTTCAAAAATCCAAGGTTGACACAGCAACACATCCACTTCCGTGAAAGTTTAGTTAAATATTATTATCATACTATCTAACAACCGAGTGAAAACGCCACTGTGGATGATACGACTATAGATAGTTAATAGCTGAGACGTCATAGGTGTTTGCGCATTTTAACATATTACAGACGATACTAGTATTCATTCTTGGGAAACACTTTTAGTCAGATATTTATGTTTACGTACAAAACTAGTCGTAAATGTTTTGAGAAATTGGCTCCAGAGCTGAACACCATTTACAGTGCAGATGGTTTTGCAGTTTGACTTGGATACGTACTGGTACTGTTATTTTTTATTACTTTCAGAATCTTACCATACAGATCAACAAATTTATACTCTTTTTTTATGTCCTGTTTGAATATTTTTGAATGTTTATTTGAGATTCCATAATATATTTTAACTCTTGAGCTTTCGGATGTATTTTTCAGTTTATAAAACCAAGTATTATGCGTGTTTGTATATTGGTACCCTATACATGTTGCATAATTCTTATTTGTATATCTAGCATAAAAAACTAGTATACATGTTTTTTTGTTTTTGTTATATTGTGACCTGTAAAAGTAAAGGTTGAAACAAAATTTGTTTTGCATTTTATTTTGTTCTAATGCAAAAAATTAAAATATCTACAAGCTACTATCCTGTCAAAAAGTGGAAATAATAGAACTCTGCCATTTTTTTGGTAAAAGTAGCCTATGTGGAATCCGGGTTCTTCTAAGATCATGGTGGGTGGGACGTAGTCTAGAGGTAGAGTGTCTGCATTTGGCGGGATGGGTCAAGGGATCGATCCTCCACAGCACAAAGCATTTTATGGGCTATTTTCCGTTCCAGCCAGTGATAAACGACTGGTTTATCATATTCTGTGGTGTGTGCTATCCTGTCTATGGGATAATGCACATAAAAGCCTCCTTACTGTTTTTCAGTAAGAGTAGCCTATGAAGCGGTGACAGCAGGTTTCCTCCAATAACCGCTGATTTATTATCAATGTGTTCCAACTTCCAGTGGCGTCGTTAAACAAACTATCTTTATCTAAGATCATGTGTCGACATAACAATGCATTTGACATCCTGTAACCACTGATCAATGCACGCTCCAAACCAACTCGAGCGGACATAGCTCAGTGCACGAGGCTCGATGTGTCGAACAGTCTATCCTCCTCAGGGGACCAGTTGGGTTATTTCCCAGTTCCATCCAGTGATCCACGACTGGTCTATCAAAGGCCATGGTGTGTGCTATCTTGTCTGTGGATGAATGCACAGAAAAGTTCCCTTTCTGTTATCCGAAGAAGAGTAGCATATGTGGTGGTAGCAGGTTTCCTCAGACCAAGTGTCGATATAACTGTGCATTTGACATGTAATAACCGCCAATTATAATCAATGTGTTCCAGTGGTAACTTTATCCCTTTACCAAACCAACTCTTCTGTTTTCACAAATCTGCCACATGCCAAGATTTCTAGAACACTCTCCTGAGGTGTAGGTTCTATCCATCTTGTCGGTTTCCTCTATTAAAACCGGTACACAGGTAAAAATGTCATGGTATATGCTATCCGTCCTTGCTATTTGGGATTCTTTGAAACCATGTGTCAAAATCATATCCCATTGCCGGTGTTTAATCAATCAATCGATGCATTCTAGTAGGGTTTATCGTTAATCAAACAAACAAAAAACCAACATTATCATTAACATTTTATTACTTAAAAAGCTTTGGAAATATTCTTTGTATACAATTTTATTTACAAAAAAAAGTGGAACAAATGTGATTTGTTAGTAATGTAGGCAGCATGTTTGATGTAAGGCACAATACGTTGGTTGGACGGGCAGCCAGCCAGTCGGCAGTGACCAGGTATTAACCCTTTTACAGTCCCAACTGTTGCAGACAATCTTTTAGGTGGAAAATCTTTCCTTATACACATACAAACATTAATATGAATAATGATGAGGTATCGATAGACATCTTCTACTGGGGAAATATATGCATGTCAAATTCAAAAACATTTTTTGCCCGATGAAATACCCACCCCACCTCAATCCAATTATCCTCAATACAACACCAGGAGCTTAGCTTCTATACGCAGTTGGGTACCACCTGAGATTACAAATACATGTATATCTTTTTTATTAAAATATAATATGATGTAAATGCGTGTATTCTCTATGTAGTTTGATTCTATTGCCAAAAAAGTCTATATTACACCTGAAAATTCCTAGCTAAGCCCCTGCAACACTAAAAATGAATTCTTTCATGGAATTAAACATCACTCTAATATTCTGAAATACAGCCTGTAATTTGTTTTGAATTGACTGTTGAATTGAGGATCTGTTGAAGTATGAAGATTAGGGTGAGAATAAGAGTTTTTGTAATTGTTGGTAATAGGACAATGAATAGGAAAATAATGAGACCAATAACTGAGCCAGATTGTACCGAATTAACAGTACGAATTGTTTAATGATATTGTACAGCGAACGTGATTCAAATGGTAATATTTAACGGAATGTCCATAGAGTTACGCTATAATGCTTATCAAAACGTCTGCATATATGAACAGGATTTTAGGGATGTGTTTATAATGGTTTCATTTTTGTTTTGATCAGTATCAAGACCTAAACTATAAATATAAACATCGTGCTTTACTCTTAGTAAACAAACTAATGACCAAGACGATAGCAAATAAATTGTAGTCACTTGTGAGAATACTTGGGTGTGTACACCAACATGATTAACCTATTTGTAATTATAATTTTTCTGAATCAATGAATGAAGTAAAATTTAACGACACTCCAGCATGAAAAGAAACCATCGGCTATTGGGTGATTTTCTTGGAAATGCGAGTGCTACACCTATATGATGTGAAAAAAAAAATCAAAACAATTGTCCGATTAATATTATTATTCATGGGTTGTAGAATTTGAAAATTACTAGTCTGTGGGCTGGTGGGTTTTAGAATTCACTAGCCATGATTAAGTTTCACTATTTAAGATCATATAAAACATCAACAATGTAATGTGTAATGTGGAAGTTTAACTAAATAAATTATTGCTTAACAAAATTTAAAGACCCTTAAACTCCTCTAATGAGTACATAAAAATGTTTCTTTTCAATCATTTACGTATTCTGGAAGCACTGTATTATTTTTATTAAAATAATATTAAACAAAATGTATTTTGGAAATGCCTATTCCGCACTTTGAGAACAAAATATTTTTGAAAATGAGAACAAAACAAAATATTTTTATGTCAATTTCTACTGTTTTCCTATGTAATGTATAGTTGATAAAAGATGGGAATGACTTAAAAATAATAAAAAATTAAAAAAATTGAGCCAAGATAATAATTTATGATATGCTTCTGCAAACTTGCCAACATTCAATTTAAAGGGAGCCTGGTATAGGATTTTCTTGCCAAATACATCAGTCATTATATCAAAATACGGAACAACGATCAAAGCTTAAAGTTATTTGTTTACATTAAAATGTTCAGCCTCAATCTTAGAAATATATCAGTTTCTAGATTGTTCCAACACATCTGTTGTCATTAAGTATAGATGCAGTGCTATATTTGGAGCAACAAGTTTTCTTTAAACAATAATATGGACACTATAGGGAAGTTATCAGAAAATAGCCACACATTATAATTTTTAGGCTGGATGGGGCGAGGTCTGGTCTTCAATGTGCCCCTTGGATTTACAAATCATGCCCCTTTATAGTTAGTTAGTTAAATAATTATCTACCACAATAGTTAGTCCACCAACAGTAGACGTCTGGATATGTAGATGCATAACAAGACATCGAACATCTACGTTTATCGTTGATGAACTACGACAATAGTGTCATTGAATGAATGATGAGTGGAAATTATTAACAAGTCATGATCTAGCAAACATTGATTAAACCTAGTGGCACTAATGGAAATTCAGCACTCATGATCAAGCATACAGTTTTAACAGGAATTCACAAGAGCAAATGAAAATGAAGTTACATGATTTGTTTTATTTAGAATCGACCTGCACTTGGAATGTTACATGCCATGGTTATTTGAATTACACACTTCAGTTCGATTGGTCCATTTGAATAACGTTAAGGATCCCATTGGTCATTTGGTCCCAGTTCGGAGCACTATAACACTAACAGGTGCTAATACGTAGCTTGCAATATTAACGGATAGTAACACATAATTTGTAATTTGTATTAAGTAAACATAACAGTCCGAAACTACTGGTAAGATATACACAATGATGGAACATTAATTAACGTGATCAACCATAAAACTGTTATAATTATCAAAATTAAAATACATCTCTAAAGAAAGTTATCACATATTATTGATGTATGTTAGTTCTATTTGTTTCCTGTGAAAGAATTATTCAGTAATTTATGGATAATTGCATAACAAAAATAATGACAAATTTTGCATTTAAATGTCAAACAATTGCATAGCATAAAAGTGTACATTGTACAATAGTCAATAGTCCATTGCTATGTATATAATATACTGTATGTATATAATATATATATGTATGTATATTTTTATACTTTACACGTTATGTACAAAACACTTTCATATATTCAAGTATGCATACACATCATATTTTAGTTCCACATCCACACGTATATATATATATACACAGACAAATGCATTCTACAGTTTCGTCATACTAACAGTAAAATGTGCAAGTATCTACACAGTGTCATCCAAATACCAAGGAGATCAAATTTAAATGGATAACTGATGTTGTGGCAACTTCGTCATGGTTTCCATAGTTACTGTTACGTACTGTCCAATAGTAGATAACCACGTGCTGTATTGTCTTGTCGCCCATGGTAACGCTAGTGAGATCATAAGACAACGAGTGACTAGTCCGATGACGGCACATTCCGTACAGTTTTTGTTTGTGTGTGAAAGTTATTGCATCTACACACGGTTACTTCGAAGGTATTCCACAGAACTTCAAATACAGAAACAATACTGCCAACACTGGGACTTCAAAGTTATATCTGGAAACTGTTGTAACTTCCATGATGTGAACAAGAACAATGTACTGTATCTCAATTGTTTTCATTTTTCATTATGTATTACCACATAAATAAACTAAGCAGAAACAATTCCGTTAGTTTTTCAAACAATTCTATTTTGTATAAATCCATTGCAGATTGTTTTGCCTGAAGAATCAATTTTTATACTGGAATGATGTTAGGTTTCATAATAGAACATCCAATGTCAACTATTCTCTAATAGTTAACTCCCTTGGTCCAAGCCATGTTGAATGGAAATCTGTAAGCATTTCTTTACAACAGAAACGTATAGAAAACTTCACAAAATAATAACTGGAAAATATTTCTTTCTTCCATTTCTTTTTTGCATAGAAATAAACACACAAGTTACAACTGTCTTGTGTCGTATTGGTCTAAGCATATCACAATTTACTTGAGAAATATTGCAAACATCGATGAGCAAGCATCTGTATAAACATTTCAAAGTATGTATTGGCCAGAGATGTCAGTTTGACGGCAGC
The DNA here is from genome assembly GCA_032355825.1 of Melanodrymia aurantiaca. NCBI lineage: Eukaryota > Metazoa > Mollusca > Gastropoda > Neomphalida > Peltospiridae > Melanodrymia > Melanodrymia aurantiaca. The sequence goes on from JAULBR010000686.1 coordinate 5,941, forward strand.
AATTCCTTTGTCAAATATCTGCACCTTCAATATCAACAAGGTTCTTTAACATAGTCTTGGCAAAGGACATTCGCTCAATGATTTCCGAGCGGCAGCCATCTTGAATGATATGAACCACACTGTAAGTCTTGGCGCACCGTTCTGGATCAATGAAGGTTACTAGGTAATCGTTTTGGTAGTAACTCAGGATAATCTTGGTGTGGTCATCGAAGAAGTTCACCTGCAAAACAATTATATTCTTATTTATACATGCAACAAAATAATTATGTATTTGAGAATAAAAATATTGTAATGCAAATACATGTACACATGTACATACAAAAAATCTTCAGAAAAATCAATGGCTGACGATGGATTTTTCTGAAGATTGTTTTGTATGTACATGTATTTGCATTACAATATTTTTATTTGTTAACCTAAAGTTATATAATTTGGACACAAAAATAGGACCTTTTTATATTTTCAAAAATGTTTACTTTTTTTCTCTATGTTAAACGAAGCTAAAGTATACTAGTACTACAAATATGTTCAGTCATGAAGTACAGTATTTGTTCAATTCAAGCAACATTTTACAAATTTATACATGTCACATAGGAGTGCAATGCAATGATGGATTTGGAAGAAATGAAAAGATACATCAGTATATCAAATATGTCATTGTTTTATCTTCATCTCTACAATAAAACACATTGTATCAGTACTAGTATCTTGAACTTGAGAGTGGAATGTAGCTCAGCGCCAGAGTGTCCACACGAGGCTTGATAGGTCGATGGATCGATCTACCTCAGTGGATGCGTCGGGTTATTTCTCCATTCAGACCAGTGTTCCACGACTAGTCTATCAAAGGCCTTGGTGTGTGCTATCCTGTCTGTGGGAAAGTGCACATAAAGATCCCTTGCTGTTATTTGAAGAAGAGTAACGTATGTGGTGGCAGCGGGTCTCCTCTGTGACCAAGTGTCGATATATAACGTGCATTTGACATCCAATACCGCTGATTTATAATCAATGTGTTCCAGTGGTGTGAAACAAATGTTATCTTGAACATGATGCACTGTTAGATCACCACAAAACTGACCTGTAATGTTCCATCGCTGAGGTAAAGGACGATAGCTTTGGTTGTTCTGAACCACTTCTTCAGATATAAAGATCCAGACCAGGGTCGGTTCATCCGAACATATCCAAGATCTCCACCCTGAAATCAAGATTAGAACATAAGTCTTGATCACTAAGTTTTAATATTTGAACATCACTTGATGATTTGAACAGTGTCAATGTTTAAACAGTCAAAATATTTTAGCAGTCTCAAGAATTGAACATCACTTTATACTTTAAATATTCTAAATATTTGAACAGGTTCAATATTTGAACAGATTTAATATTTGAAAAGTCTCAAGATTTGAACATCAATTTATTATTTTAACAGTCACAATATTTGAAAATTGCTTTATGATTTTAAAATATTTTTATGATTTAAATATCTCTTTATAATTTGAACAATATGTACAGAATTTATTACTCACCATTCCACAATGCCAATGAATTATACATAATCATTATTTACAAGGACAAGATGTTTTGCAGAATTGAACCCTATTCATCTTGAGAATTACCGGTAGTCTCCAAATATACCAGTGCAATTACCGGCTCAAGATTTGAATGGTCTCATAGTGTCAAATAATGTCTAAGCAAGTTTCTAATAAATCAGCTCGTGCTATGTATTATGTGAGGAGAAGAATTCTCACCTGAATTAAATGTTCATCCATGTATCTGGCAAAATACTGCAGCAGTGTCGTCTTTCTGTCTAGATCGTCGGGAATACAGTCGGTCGTGAACGCGGACAACTTTCCCGTCAGGTCGTAATACTGGACGGCTCTGCAGATACAGATAACACATTGTCCAGAACATCACAGAAAACAAGCGCGTTATTCACTTGTACATGTACTAGTATATAATTTTACAGAGCTCACTCTTTGAACCTCGAGTGGGCTAAAACGTGATTTAAAATACCCAAACACGGTCTACTGAGGAGGATCGATCTTCCGACCCTCCAAACCTCAGTCAGATGCTCTTGTGCTAAGATACATCCCACTCCCCCAATCAAGAATGACAATCTGGGTTAACAAAATGCCATTGTTTATGTTTAAAATTGCATCTCTGCTTCAGTAAGTCAAAGAGACAATTCACGAGATGAAAACTTATGACACTAGGTGATGATAAAACCTGAACATTTCTTAAGTTATTAATGAGATAAAAACTTATGATACTAGGTGATGATAAAACCTGAACATTTCTTAAGTTATGAATGAGATAAAAACTTATGATACTAGGTGATGATAAAACCTGAAAATGTCATTAGCTATGTCAGATGGTGTTACTACAGTTGATCTTCAGGTAATTATAAAATACTGTGTACAATATTAAAAAGTCTCACCTGCCGTCTGGAGCGAGGAGAATGCGAGACGTGTCGTTGAAGAGAACTCCGATCGCATCGTTAGACAACTGGAAACCGAATCCGTACTTGTTGGAATAGTCGACCCACTTGGTGATCCAGATTATCTCGTCGTTCTCTGGGAGGGGAGTCGGGTTGTGCAACACTTCTCCTGTAAAACATGTACAAACCAATTAAACAAGGTATTAAGCTACATGTATGTATAATCCTGACATTGCCATTGATATGGGAAAATATTATTTATTTAAAAAAATTAAAAAAATCAAGCAAAATGTAGAGAAAATTGATAATATTTAATATTCCTTTGTTATTTATTCTTTAGATGATAAAGTTTGTTTAATGACAGCACTGGAACACATTCATTATTAATCAGCGGTTATTGGATGTCAATCTCACGGTTATTCGACACTTGGTCAGAGGAAACCTTCGAATAACAGCAACGGATCTTTTATGTGCACTTTTCGACAGACAGGATAGCATACACCACAGCCTTCGACAGACCAGTCATGGATAACTGGTTGGAACAGGAAATAACCAAACAGGTCCGCCGAGATGGATCGATCCTTCAACCTATCGAACCTCAGGCACTCTTGCACTGAGCTACACCCCACTCTGGGATTTCAGTTTGATTCAAATTGACAAAATTTGGTGATTCTAAAGGGATGGGTGTCTGCTATAGTGAGATTAATATTGAGAAAAAATATATAGCAATTCATTACTAATTGGACAACAGTTGAGCTTAGTGTATATATTTATAGTACTTTACTGGTTTATTACCTTTCGGCATATGATCTAGACATGTAACCAGCACATCCAATAATGTCGATGCTGATCTTGGATTAGGAGATGACCCTGAATAAAAAAAAGTTAAAATATAATTTTCAAGCATCTACGGTAACCAAATTTTTAAGGCAATATAAAACTAGAACTAAGTTATTTTATGGACCAATTAAGAAAGAAAAAATGTTTCAGACCTGAATGACTTTGTTTTTACATCATAAACTCATTTTTGAATACATGTTTTATCAACCAAAGTCCTTGAATAAAGTATCATATACAGTCAAACCTGTGTGAGGGGTCACCTGTATTAAACAGCCACCTGTCTTAAAGGGTCACTATAACATTATTCTCCCAAATCATCAATTTGAGTGCATTGTGACCTGTATTAAGCAGCCATTAAGAGGCCATTTTTGCTACTCTCTTAGGTAGCCGCTTAAGACCGGTTTCACTGTATACCATTTTTATTGTGCTTATAGTAAAATATATATCTGACAGTACTGAAAAGTTTAAACAGGGGAATGACAAATGTTTAGGTGGCATATGTAGAATCACTACCGGTACTTTGCAATCAATGTTCTACTTAATTTTATTAGTTAGTTAGTTATAACTTATTTACGTGCTTATATCCAATTAAGGTTCAAGCACGTCTGTCATGATCACAGTCCAGCCGCCTCGGCTGTCTGCCCACGACAGAAGTTAGTGTTAGTATGAGAGAGGTAACCCGCTACTCCAAATTGATAAGTAGCAAGGGATATTTCATATGCACTTCCCCACAGACAGGTTAGCACATACCACGGCCTTTGTTAAACCAGTTGTGGACACTGGTCGGTGTAAGTAGAAGTACACCTACCTATTGAGCCTGGCGGAGCACTCTCTCTGAAGATAGGTTGGAGTCGGAAAGTGAGATCCGCGAGCAGGATTCGAACACTGTTCCTACTAGCCTGTAGTCCTGGCGTTAACCATGCACTACACCACTGAGGTCGGTGCCAGCGTTGTATGTCAATATTAACCTGCAGGCTGCGAGGTAATGCGTTGTTAATGACTAACTGTGAATCACTGATATGGGGTGCGTGTTAGTGAATGAATCAGTTCCTCCAAGAAAGATTTAGCAACGGATCTTTTATATACATTATCCAACTGATATTACAGTACATACGACGGCTTTTAAATTTGTTAAACCAGTTGTGGATACTGATCGGTGTAAATGGAAGTACACCTACCCATTGAGCCTTGCGGAGCACTCGCTTTAGGTTTGTGCCGGTGTAATAGGAATAGAATTCCGTATGAATATAAGTCCGATCAGGCTATTGGACTTGCATTCCGGCCGAACTTGCGTTCCTTTTGCACCGGTACTTGAATTAAAAACCCGATATATGCTACGAATTGGATTTGAACCCAGCACGGTCTACCAACTGGTGTTAATCTCCATGCGTTAACCACAACACGACGGAGGAGGAGGATAGAGCGGAATGTATGCACGGTCCCTTAATATATCTACAACCAGTGACGGAAGTGTGCTGCCCACCTTTACAATCTCCTCTCGCTTTGTCACGAGGCGTGGGCGGTGCTAGTTTTAATTTTATCAATGAATGTTCCTTCACGCGCTATGGGCGTGCTTCAATAGTAGTACTACGAGTTGTAAAACGTGACGTCACGACCACGTGGCTGGGATGGGTCGATTTCATTCGACATGTTAGTAGGCCCAGCACGACCGGAGAGATAATAATATCTTCCACTTCTATTAATACCGTTCATAATTAATCCAACGGGATAAAACAAAAAACGGAGGGAGGGAGGGAGGGGTTTTGTGTGTTTAATCTAGCGATGATGTAATAATGATTGTTATGCCCAGAGTGTGTTTTATTTAACGATTCCGTGTGGTATTCCGTTTCAATTCATTGAGGAAGTTTTTACGTTTTTTTCAACACGTGGGTAGTTTTTCTTCTTCTGGCGATACACTGATAGGTCGAAGTGACCAGTTATTGCGTGGGTGCGGAGAGAGGGTGTGCCAGGCATGTGTCCGGTATGTTAAAAACTTGTTTAAACTAGCAGGCTACTTACTGGTTGATTGGGAGAACGTTCCGTTCTTGGTGTGTGGATCATTTTTGGAAATTACATTTAATATTATCGTTACATTCTCGTAGGATATATTATATATAGGTCCGTAATTTGGTGAGTGTATTTTTACTTCCTCATTCATGTTTTATCAGCCACATATTTAGTTCGAGGACATTTTGCTGGCTGGACGACCCTCTTGCTATCGTCCACCCAGCGATAACCATCTAGAGTAGAACATTGTCAGTCAGTTTTCTCTGACTAGTAACCACATATTGAAACACAACATATCTATGGGTAATAGAACGTTCTCTTATTATTAAAATTAACATTTACTTTATATATCTTTCTGGTTATCAAAATAATATTATATTTGTTTTGTTATTGCAGCTTAATACGTACTTTTGTCTAATCATTTGTATCGTACTAAACAAATTATGGTAAACACAAGTTGAAGGACAATACTAAACTATTGGATATACATTATAGTGATGTAAGTAATAAAATAGTAAGTAAATGCTAACTTTAATAAATAAACATGCTCTATTTGTCAGAAATAAGTTATAAATAGCATTAGATGGTCAGATAGGTTGATATTCCGTTTTAAATCTCGAGAATGTGTCTTTAATAGACCATAATTCATTGTGACATTTAGTTAAAATTCACAACACTGCAGATCCGTGCAGATAAATTGTTTAACGACACCACTGGAACACATTGATTATTAATCAGCCGCTATTGGATGTCATGCTGACGGTTATATCGATCTCAATAGAAACGTGCTGTCACCACATAGGCTACCCCTAGCGGATAACAGCAAGGAGTATTTTACAAAGTTTGTTTGTTTAACGACACCACTGGAACATATTGATTATTAACCAGCCGCTATTGAATGTCATGCTGACGGTTATATCGCCACTTGATCTCAAAAGAATCCCGCTGTCACCACATAGGCTACTCTTAGCTGATAACAGCAAGAGGTCCTTTATATGCACTTTCCCATAGACAGGATACCACACACCACGGCCGTTGATGAACCAGTTCGTGGATCACTGATTGGAACGGGAAATATCCCAACTGGGCCACAGAGGAGGATCGATCCTTTGACCTCTCGAGACCTAGCGTGTTTCCAGGTGTTTGTTTCCTGTCAAAGTTATAGCCTGGGTCGCCATTTTTATTGTTTTATTTAGCACTTGTTTACAGTGCAGCAGCTGTTCACTGCGATGTTTAGTAGGTTATATCTGTCATGCAAGAACAACTAGGTTGTAATTTGATAAATGTTGTATAGTTACCTTAAAGCCACAATGCCTTTTTTTTTTTTATTAATTCTAATGCAAATAATTGCAAAAAATGGATTTTTCTGAAGATTTTTTTATTTGTTAATTTGCACATAAAAATAGGATTTTTTTTTTCAAAAATGCTTACCTTTTTTTCTACGTTAAACGAAACTAAAGTTATCTACGAAAAACAACATACTACAAATGTTGTCACAACGTTTAGGTCGTAATGTGATAAATGTTGTACATCTTAAAGGCACAATGTCTGGTTTTAAGACGAAAGGCAGCATGCTTGCGGAGCTAATGCTATTTGTGAGATATTTCTAGGTCTTTATGATTAAAATTATACATTTATTCACATCTAGACTAGTGCAGCTTACAATATCAATATATCTATATTCAATCAAATAACTGATAAGGATAAAGTTTGTTTGTTTAACGACGCCATATTCAATCTGTTAATTGTCGTTCAAATTATTTCCATTTTTCTGTTCGACGCGTTATTTCCCCCCAATTTTCCACAAAGAGACAAGAGAGACCACCTGAGTTTAGGTAAGTCAAAGGGTCGAACCTGCGCAGCGTATACGCTGGTTTATATCCCGTTCCAATCAGATATCCACGAAAGTTTCATCAAAGACCGTGGTATGTGCTATCCTGTATGTGGGAACGTGCACATAACTGTTATCCCGTAAGGATTATGTGGCGACAGTAGGTTTTTCTGAGATCATGTGTCGACATAACCGTGCATTTGATATCCAATAACCACTGATTACTAATCAATGTGTTCCAGTGGCGTCTGAAAAGAAATCCGCTGCCGCCACATTGGTTTCCCTCGCAGAATAACAGCAAGGTGTCTTTTACGACAGACAGGACAGCACACACCACAGCGTTTGACATACCAGTCGGGTATCTGAATAACTGGTTGGAACGAGAAATAATCCAAATCGTCCACTAAAGATAATCCATCCCTGGACCTGATCCACCTCAGACGACCGCTCTAACCACTGAACTACGTCCCGCTCCTATGGCAACCAAGACAGATCAACGATAAACTGGGATAATCTGCCAGTGTTTGAGGCGTTGCCAGGGTGATTAATTCGTCTCACGAGACAGACTATGACGCACTAAACTCATTAGTGCGTACGTAGGACGGATTAATGTGAATATCCATCATACCATCCACGTACATTGCTGTGGGTCGTGTACCTACGGCTCGCGTTTCACACACATAAACATGTACATAACGTGTATATTGCTGCAAACTACAACATATTATCGACCAGAATCGGCGCACAGCAGACGAAATAGACACAGAAAGTTTAATACGCGTAACGGAATTTTTATATAATAATATTTATTACTACCATTTGATCGATGGTTATTATTAAATTGGTTTTATATTTGACATCATCCTATTCCAGATGAGGTTGAGACGAAAGGGACTATTTCGTATGTCGGATGAATCCGGAGCGTGACATGATGATATTCAATCTGTGAGTAAAATTGAGATAAAAAAATCATATCCACGTGTCGTGTTAGTTTGCCATTGATTTGTTAATTTGCGATCCATACATTGCATGTATTAAAGGTACAATGTCTATACTTCGTGTCTGAACACTTGTAGTACCGGGTATATTTTTCGTACATAACTTTAGTTTCTTTTAACGTAGAGAAAAAAAGCTAAACATTTTTGAAAATATAAAAAATGTATATTTTTGTGTGCAAATTATATAACTTTAGGTTAACAAATAAAAATATTGTAATGCAAATACATACAAAATATCTTCAGAAAAATCCGCCATTTTCAATGGCCGACGATGGACAAACTTTATCTTTTATTTAATAAATCTTTTTTTTAAATAATCCTACCTACCATATTACGTGTATCATATTGACATTAATTTTTACCTTAAACATACGTTTTTTTGCCTCATTAAAACAACACCAATAAGAGTACATTATAATTTATTATAATATATTAATTATGCATACACGGAAATGTTTCTCGCCGCACAGGTGTGTACGCGATGTTTAAAACGGACAAAAGCGACGTGTTTCTGCACTTCGAGATCACTCGGTACTTTCCGGCCCATCCCAGTTTTCGTGACTCACAGCCGAACTTCTGCGGATAGATCGCGGCCGCGTGTTCCACGAAATCGCTATTTTCTCCAAACACGGCCAGGTGAGTTCGCTACTCTGCGTCTCATTTATTGTATGTGAGTGACGTTTTTAATTATATTATATTATGTCTTATAATACATGTTGCCGGAGAAACGTTATTCATATAATTGTGTTTACAAAGATTTAAAAGAATATCTGATTCATTTTAATATTAAAATAGAATCCGGGTTGATAACAGATCAAGTTTGTTTGTTTAACGACACCGCTGGAACACATTGATTATTAATTTATTAAGCAGTGGGAATTGGATGTTAAACGCACAGTTATATCGACACTTGGTCAAAGATGAATGCTGTTTGTTTAATGACACCACTGGAACACATTGCTTATTAATCAGTGGTTATTGGTTATGTCAAACGCACAGTTATATCAACACTTGGTCACAGAGGAAACCAGCTGCCGCCACACAGGCTACGCTTTATACATTAATAACAGCAAGGGATCTTTTCTATGGACGTTCACCCAGACAGGATAGCAAACACCACATCCTTTGGTGGACCAGTGAGAATAATTGGTTGGAACGGGAAATAACCCAACGGGTCCACTGAGTAGGATCGATCCTTCAACTCATGGAACCGCAGGCGGACGCTCTTGCGTCGGGAAGGAAACTCGTATAAAATTATATTCTATTCGCCTATGCTGTGGCATTATCGAGAAACTTTCTGTTAAAAAGTTTGTGCTACGAAAGTGAAAGTAGACTTAACAGTTGCACGTGGACCAGCTTCCTTATATGGAGTGACCGGTGTAAAAGGAACGCAAATCCAGCAGGAATGCAAGTACGGTTATATCATAACACAATGGATTAAATAATCAAATAAATCTTTACGGAATGAATATTTACGGAATGAAATACTAAGTCTGATCCATCAAACAAGATATTACCTACAAGTCCTAAGTTAATGTAAGAAAAAGCGCAATAAAACTGTTTTATACAAGTCTGGTTTGGACTAGAATTCCTAGGTTACGGCTAGGTATGTATGTAGGTCCTATAGCATTTTACATTGTGTCGGACCTGTATTCCTATACGGACTTCTATTCCTATTACAACGAAAACTGTGAAATCATTTTTTTTTTCACGAGTAGACCGATTTCACTACAATACAAATCAATTCCTAATTAACACACTTGCATGCAATGAGACAGCTTTCGTGGGGGTTGTCCGCGGTAAACGAGCGTGGGAGGGGGTGGGGCAGTGTTTAATGAGCAAACTGTAACAGCTTTCATTAATACTAATCTTCACGGAGATCTGCGGGGTGTAACAGACAGCGAATAGAAATATAAAGTTTGTTTTATTTAACGACGCCACTGGACCACATCGATTATAAATCAGCGGTTATTGGACGTCACACGCATCGTTACATTGACACATTGTCTCAGATAAAACCCGCTGTCGCCGCGTCATGGGCTACTGGAATGGAAAATAGCCCATAAAATATGTTTGCGCTGTGGAGGATAGATCCCTAGACCTATCCTGCGACAGACGGACATTCTACCTCTAGACTACGTCCCGTGCCCCCCACCCCTCCTGCGCCCACCACCACCGAATAGAAAGGCGTATTTCGTATATTTCCGTCCGTATACGAGTTCGTATATTTCCGTCCGTATACGAGTTCGTATATTTCCGTCCGTATACGTGTTCGTATATTTCCGTCCGTATACGAGTTCGTATATTTCCGTCCGTATACGAGTTCGTATATTTCCGTCCGTATACG